>PVKA01013767.1:0-54059 GCA_004027165.1 Ctenomys sociabilis | reverse complement strand
CCACCAGTCCTGCCCTTATGTCTCTAGGGGTCCACTCTAACAGGCAGGCATGGCATGAGCACAGGGGAACCAGGTCCCCTGGGGTGGTAGTGGGATGCAAGGCAAAGGAGAGGAGCCCTACAGAGTTCAGGGACCCAGGGGCCTTGGCCCAGATCCTGGTGGCCCAAATAGGGCTTCGACGCATAGCGCGCGACCTGCGACTACTGCTTTTGCAGTACTTGTGGCTCGGCAGAACCAGCCAGGCCCCAGTTGTGGAGTATCCTGTATGCCTCGTGTGCCTCCAGCCCCGAAGTCCTTCTTGTCCTATGCCCAGGTACAGTACTGTACCCCGGCTGCTTGCCTTCCCTCAACTACTGCCCTGTGCTCCCGACCAAGAATCTGGGCCACTTCGAATAGGCATTGGCTTCGGCCTCCGCCTGCCCCTGGGCGAGGCCACGGGCTTGAATCTGTCCCGAAAAAGAAGGCAGGAGGAAGTAGGGCCTTGGGGCAAGGCCACTCAGTCCCCTCAGTGTCAAGTACCTGCAGCCCAGGCCCCAGGGGCGCAGGCCCAGGCAGACCCAGCCCCAGGCACACCCTCCCAGGCCAGGAGCTACAGGTCTGCATATCTTCAAACACCAAACTCCACCCAAAGGTTAGGGCCTCCACCTCAGGCCCCAAAGCAAGTCCCCCCAAGTCCCAGGCCTTCTCCAGTCCCAAACTTGCCTACCGGGCCAGAGCCTTTTCTCCAAAAGCTCCCATCCTAGTTCCAGAGCTACGGAGGATCCCTGGAATTCCCCATCCAAACCCCAGGCTGTCCACCAAACCCCAGATCTCAGAGAGCCCCCGAAACACCCTGAAGGGCTGGCTGGCTGAAGGTCAAGTATGCTCTCCTGTCCTGAACCCTGGAAACCCCCTTTGGAGTCTTCTTTCTCCTAGTTAAAATGGACTAAGGGCACCAGAGGCCCCATTCAGTCTTCAGTGCACCCAATAAAGCCTGACCCTAAAAAACTTGTGTCTGTGTCCTGCTGAACCCACAGAATTCATGACTACAGCTACAAGGATCCTAGTCCCAACAGAGGCCCTGGTGTGGCTGTCTAAAGAAGCAGAGGGACTTAGGACAGCAGCCACCACGTACCCAGTAAAAGCCAAGGAATTAGGTTATGAGTCAGGACCTGAGGTGCACAAAGGCTCACTCAGGCACTTCATGGTTTAATTGTGTGTCCTCAAAGATGAAGCTATAGGGCCTTAGGCTAGTGAAAATGCTGCAGCCCAAGTGTTCCTACACAGAATTTCTTGTGATTTTTCCTCCTTGATCTCCTGGGATCAAGGAGACCAAACACAGATCAGAAACTCCCAGGTCCCCAAGGACTGTAGGGTGCTGGGCACAAGACACCTGTCAGGGAAACAAAAGTGCTTCATAGGATGTCAGAAGGTAGTGGCTGCCATCCATAAGCTATAGTTGCTTATGTGGAGATATGAAACAACTAGAGAAATGGACTCTGCCAACATGAAGGATAAGTGTTAATTAAGGTGGAGTATGGTTTCCTCATACTGTTAAAAAAAAATTAGTTAGGTTATGAGTCAGGGAGCTAGCTAGTGGAAAGGCCTGAGTTGGGCAAACAGCCATAATGATACAAATGTAGACAGTGAACTAGCACAAAGAATAAACTCACTAAGGCTGCGATAGATCACCACTAAAGAATTGAACAATTCCTGTGCTTTGTTTATAATTAGCTCTGAATGGAGGGGTTGGTACAGCCACCCATCTGGGTCCCCTCCTGAAAGTCCATGAGCTGTTTATTTGCAATAAAAAACTTTTACTCTTCCAGCTCTCGACTTCTTAGCAGACCCACAAGTCTGGTACGGTATTATACAGGATTAGGAAACAGTCAACCTAGGATTTGACGCTGGGTTTAGTTTGAATCCATGCTGCCTTAAGAGCTGCGGGCGTGCTGGGTATGTCACTTTGGGCCAATCACTTCCTCTCAGGTATAAAGGCGGCCCTTTTATTAGTTGGCTTACAACTTCTGAGTGGAGACAACCCTTATTTTAGGACTTATTTAATGTTTATGGAAGTCTAATTTGGTTGCACACGCCTGTAGTCTGCGAGGTTGAGACAGGAGGCTCGCAAATTCAAGCCCAGTATGGCCAATTCAGCGAATAGGGGGGCTGAGGTACTGGGAATGTGCGATTCCCCCAGTACTGAAAAACAAAGACGGGCTGTGGTTGCAGGCCAGCGTGAAAGTCCCTACGTTGCACACACCCTTTAACAATTTCTACTAGCCCCACCTCCCGTGCTCCGCACAAAGAGGGCGTGCCTGACGTTACAAAGGGCGGAGAAGCGGATTCAGCGCCGGGCTCCGTGGCCGGCTAGTGCTGACGCGTTTCGGCGTACGGCGCCTGCGCAGAGAGCCGAGAGTGGGAAGCGCGTGCGCTCTGCGCACCCTGGAAACCAAGTCAGACAGCTTAGGGCTGAAACGCCGTGTCTGCGTGTGGTTGAAGTTGTGGCAACCCAGTGGGAGCGCAAGAGGTCCCGGACAAGTCCGGCAGCGGCTGGGGCAGTAAACGCGCGGCGGGTGAGATGGGCCGCCGCCGGGCTCTGGAGATGTACCGGGCCCCATTCCCGTTGTATGCGCTTCGGGTGGACCCCAGCGCGGGGCTGCTCATCGTAGCGGGTGGAGGAGGAGCCGCCAAGACCGGCATAAAAAATGGAGTGGTGAGTGTGCAGGGCCACCGGGGCCAGGTAACTGCGCGGGCGGAGGGCGATTCCGGGGTGACTTGGGGTTGCTTGCGTGAGCCGCACCCCAGCTTCAGGTCCTGCCTGTTGCCAGTACGGAAGACCGGGCATCCTGGGCGCTTGGATACTACAGTGGTTGAGGGACTACAAAGTTAGAGTGGCACACCGGCCGCTTAGGTAGGAACCCCTAAACTCGACCTCGAGAGCAGTTCTAGGGGGCTTGTCTTGCTCTCTTCCGGGATGCACACATTATTCGGTCTGCCCTCTAGCAGTGGTGAGTGGTACATTGGGCCCTTGGGCTAGATTCTTTACCTGTTCGGAGCTTCTCTTTTCATATAACCCGAAGGGTAATAATCCCTGTTGTCTGTACAGACTGGAGATCAAATAAAAGAGGCACTGTGAACTGTACGGAACAGAAAGCTAAGGGATAAAGCATCAGACTAGGAAGTGAGTTTGCCTGCTCTCCCAGCACCCCTGAGCTGAACTTTGCCGGTTCTGGTTTTCTCTCCCATAGCATTTTCTGCAGCTAGAGCAGATTGACGGGTGCCCAAGTGCCTCCTTGCTGCATTCCCATGACACAGAAACACGGGCCACCATGAACCTGGCACTGGCTGGTGAAATCCTTGCTGCGGGGCAGGATGCTCACTGTCAGCTCCTCCGCTTCAGAGTCCATCAGCAGAAGGGCAACAAGGCAGAGAAGGCAGGTGAGAAGCTTGAGGGAAAGTATTAATAAGTAAGATCATTTGCTTTGGTCTAAAGAAGTGGGACTGGAAGTGGGGTTAGGGAAGCAGTTACAAGCTGGATATACAGGGATCAATACTACTTAATGTAGAGAAGACTGGATCCTGGCAACCTGTTTGTATTGCAGGTTCCAAGGAGCAGGGTCCTCGACCAAGAAAGGGGGCAGCCCCAGCAAAGAAAGGGGGAACTGAAACCCAGCACGAGGGGGTAGAGCTCAAAGTAGAAAATCTGAAGGCGGTGCAGACAGATTTCGGCCTGCAGAAAGACATACTGCAGAAAGTTGTGTGCTTCAACCCTGATAATACTCTGATTGCCACTGGAGGGACAGATGGCCACATTCGTGTCTGGAAGGTATGGTTTTAGGGGTCAGACCACATCCTTATGTTTTTAAGGATGACTGTCAATACAAAAAGTCCAAAAATTTAAGAATCTGAACTTGAGTTCTGGGAAAGTTGTGACTGGCCATTAGGTGAGAAAAAGACATGTGGGGATGTGCTCTTGCTTCAGCCCTGGTCTAACCAAGGTGCATGATGGTGGCTTGGTTGTAGGTACCAACCCTAGAGAAAGTTCTGGAGTTCAAAGCCCATGAAGATGAGATTGAAGACCTGGCTTTGGGGCCTGATGGCAAGGTGAGGAGGTGGGTTATGGGAAGGGAGTGCAGAAGAGGAAAAAGTTGTTTATACTACGTAATAAATAGATCTTCTAAATGTCCATCTTTGGAATCTTTATTCCTGACTAGTTGGTAACTACAGGCCGGGATTGTAAGGCTTTCGTGTGGCAGAAGGATCAGCTAGTAACACAGTTGCACTGGCAAGAGAATGGACCCACCCTTTCTAACACACCTTATCGCTACCGGGCCTGCAGGTATGAAGACCCATGGGGTGGTTGAAAGAGGCATATCCTAGCTAGGGAGGGGAATGGGGAAAGATTAGGGGAGAGTGGGCTACAGAGGGCTGTGGTCTTACTGGTGTTATCTCAGGCCTAAGCAGGGTGCAGCAGGACAGAAACCCATGAGGAAAGCTGGGCAGGCCCTGCCGCTGAGTAATCCATTGCCCGGCCCCCAGGTTTGGAAAGGTTCCAGACCAGCCCACTGGGCGGCGACTCTTCACAGTGCAGATCCCCCACAAGCACCTGCAGCAGCACCCGCCCTGCTACCTCACAGCCTGGGATGGTTCCAACTTCTTGCCCCTTCGGACTAAGTCCTGTGGCCATGAAGTCATCTCCTGCCTCAGTGTCAGGTATGACACAGTACAGGCTTGGCTGGATAGAGGGTATCTGGGGGAGCTTGGAAAAGAATCCTGCTCAAGTCCTGAGGACAGCTGTTGGTAAGTGAAGGTGGCTGCTCAGGCCTCTAGGACAGTGAATACTTTGTTGTTTATTGCAGTGAATCGGGCACCTTCCTAGGCCTGGGCACGATCACTGGCTCTGTTGCCATCTACATAGCTTTCTCTCTCCAGGTAATGGGTGGAGGTGGGCACAGCCCTGTGGGAGGCCTGCTGTACCCTGTGTGTATAGGAGTCTGGCCCACTTTAAGGGCAAGCCTGCTAGGGTACAGAGCATGTTTCTAGAAAGTTCCTAATTAGGCTTTTCCTTATTAGTTTCCCTTTCTGTCCCCAGCGCCTCTATTATGTGAGGGAGTCTCACAGCTTTGTGGTGACAGATGTGGCCTTTCTACCTGAGAAGGGTCGTGGACCAGCACTTCTTGGGTCCCATGAAACTGCCTTGTTCTCTGTGGCTGCGGACAGTCGCTGCCAGCTGCACCTGCTGCCCTCACGGCGTGAGTAATTGGGATAGGTTGCCTCCACCTTTAGCTATAGCAAACACTTACCCAGGAGGACAGAGGTCAGTTCACAGACATCCCTCTGCCCCTCCTTGAATAGACTGGGTTGAGGTCTCTGGTCTGCAAGGCTGTGAAGCCTCTTTCTCGCTCACTTCCTTTTCTCTACCTGCAGGAAGCGTTCCTGTGTGGCTGCTGCTCTTGCTATGTGTTGGGCTTATCTTTGTGACCATCCTGCTGCTCCAGAGTGCCTTTCCAGGTTTTCTTTAGCCTTCCTGCTCTCTGGAAATCAGGTCTGGACACTGCCATCATCTAGAGGGGAGCGGAGGCCCGGACTCTTACTGCTTACTCCATTTGGGCCCACAGCTGAGGATGCCTCTGATGAGGGGCACTGCTTGCCCTTCTCAGTTAAACCTTGGGTATGGCCCTGCACAACTCTGGGTCCTGGGAGCCCTCTGTTTACACCTGTGGATCTGCCCGGAACAGTGGCATTTGGAGTCTAGACTACACTACCTGCCTCCTCTTGGCCTACCAGAAGCTCCGAAGCTGAGCATGTCCCCCAGAAACATGCCCAAGGGTCTGGAGACACTGCTGTCCTTCCTGCAGAAACTATCAGTTTAGTTTCTCTTCCTCTTTTCACAGTCTTCACATGAAGAACCTGGCTTTGGCTGGGACAAGCACTGGTATGGCAATTGCTATTAGGGCTTAAAGGGACCAGAAAGAAGACTCAGGCGGTAATCTGTGGGTTTGGATGGGTAGGAGGAGCAGGCCAGCCAGGCTAAGTATGCTCTAAGTTCCTGGATCACTATCTCAGACTGGAGGAAAGAGAAAATCAATCTCAGCCCATTAGGCAGGAAGGGTTGATATTTAATAAAGAAGGGAAGACTGAACTGAGACCCCAGATGGTACTTGTCAGCTCTTTCTGTCCCTAGAGGCGAGCACCTCGAAGTCAAGCAGCTCCTCTGGGTGTTGGAAGATGGCTTTGGCATACTGGTGCAAGAGGCGGCTCATGTAACAGTGCTTCCAGGGCAGCAGTCCTTCTAGGAAGCCGATGTGGCCACCCTGAGCTGTGATAAGCAGTGCGACGTGGGAAGAGTGTTGGGCAGCCTGTAGGGGAAAGGCTGGGAGGGGATCAGAGAGGTGGTCAGAAACCTAGCCCCTGATAGGAGCCCAGCCTCTCTTCTCAACTTGTGCTTCATGGCCCACTTTCCTGGGGCCAGGGCCTCCTGATTCAGGGAACTCACCATGGACAGGGGAGAAGGGGTCATCCGCTGCATTGAGGCAGAGCACTGGGAGCTGGATGGCGTCTACCTTGTTTTTGGGGCTTGATGCTTGGTAGTAAGCAACCCAGTCCTGATACCCGAAGGCTACAGATGTGTAGCGTGCATCAAGCTGGCGGATTGTGCGGGCCTGTGTGTGGTTGAGTCTAAGATATTAAACTTAAGATAGTGGGAGACTAATACAGGGCAGGGAGATGGTGAAAGAGCATACCTGTAGGACAAAGTCTACATCCACCAACTTTTCAATCATTTTTCTGTTTCTGAAAGAAAGTACATCAAGATTTGTCTTGACTCCTGCATCTGACCCAAAGCCCACAGTCTGTCCTACTACATGTATGAGACAGTACCATATCATTGGGAGAATCTCTTCCACTGACCAAGACCCACCCTACCTGTCCACAAACCGGCAGAGCCCAGCAGTGAGGGGCTGGTTGAAGAGCAGCAAGTTCAGGGTGGTCTCCAAGGAGCGAGCTGTCTCAAAGGAATCCCAGCACACAGACAAAGTCAGTCCTGCCAGCAGGCCTGCAGCCTTCCCAGTGTGGGCCAGGTAATTGAGCAACAGGATCCTACAGAATTGGATGAGAAGCCATGAGAGAAGGGTAAGCAAGTCAGGAGCAGAAGAGGACCTAGAGGACCAAAGAGAGGAGCCCTGGGCTCTGGGTTAAGCCTGGGCAGCCATTACCCTCCAAAAGAGATGCCCACAGCCAACAGTGGCGCTTGAGGGTAGCGGCGCTTTATGTGATTCACAACCATCTCTAGATCTTCAGTATAGCTGGCACAATAAGCCCTGTGGGTCTAAGGGCAAATGGGATCACTGGACAGAGGGAAGCCATTGCCAGAGGAAGAAAATGCAAGGGTTCAGGAGGTGGTGGGGAAGGGGAGGAAGCAATACCTATAGGTAAAATACACAGGTAAAGCCCCAGGGTCAGGGTCTCTAAGGGGAATGGGTACTCACCAGCAGCTCTTCCCCACGGCAGCCTCGGTTATTAAATACAACAGCCCTGGAGCACACACAGGAGTATGAGGTCCTCTCACAAGCCCTGCTTTTGATAACCATTAGATCCCTATCAAAAGATTCCCTAAAGGATGTATCAGAATCAAATTGTCCCCCTTACAAGTTCTCAGGCAACTCAACCCCCACCTTGGTGCCCCTGGGCTGTGTCCATCCTTACCTGTAGCCATCCCTCAAAGCTTGGCCAGCCAGGTGCAAGATGTAGGACTCCTGGCTGTTGCCGCTAATGCCAGGAAGTAGCAACACGATGGGCTGAGTACTAGGGTTAGGGTAGTGATTGTTGTCGGACTGTTCAGCCCAGTCTAGCAGGAACTGGCCTCCATCTGGGGTTCGGAGGACTTCACTGTGGTTTGGGCAAGAGGAGCACACAAAGATAGTATTGGGAATTTGATGCATTTTAAGGGCTCAGCTCCTGCTTCACCCATATTCCAGTCCTGCAACTTACCATCATCAGCATTGTGAAGATAGGTTTTATGTGCAATAGCAAGGCTGACCAGGGTGGAACGGGGCACAAGATTATTACCTCATGGGCGTGCAATTAGCCCTTTAGTACATCCAGTCTTTGTGCCCTCAGCACACTGAGGTAGATGAGGCAAGGATTATCTTCACTTTAAAAGAAAATCAGTTTTCCCTACTTGGAGTTTCACATTCACCCGTTCTGTCCCTTCTTACCTCTGGTAAGGGATTAGTGGCTTAGACTGCACAAAGACACGAAAGATGGTTTGCAGCCGACCCTCAAAACACCATAGTGTGGGGTAGAAAGTCTCCACAGTGAGGGGACAGTGTTGCTTCAGGAACCTCAGAAACGGGGGTCCAGCCACCAGGTGAGGGCTCTGTAATCACACAGTACAATCTGCCTCAGTCCCGATTTGGCTAGTGAGACACCCAATGCCAGAGGGTAAATGACTTTCCAGAGGCAGGTGGGGAGAGTACTATGTTACCAGAAGAGTGAGATGCTCAGCACAGCTCAGTCTGGAATGGTCAGGTCATCTCTGATAATAGTTTGCTAGAGCCACAAAAATCTCCAGTTCTGGAGGGTCACCCTTCTAGAACTGACTGGGCACTGCCTCCCCTACTTACCCTGTCCCTGCCCCAGAACTATCTGGGAAATAGCATGTGATAGAAACTATCCTGGAGGAGGGGCTGAGTTCTGGGCAAAGGCTGATGAAATGCAGCAGCCTTCAATCTGGGAGTTTTGTCTTACAGATGAATTACCCACACTGTCATCTTTCTGAGACTGGCTTCTCCTGATACAAGTACCCTGCTGTCTGCATATTCCCATTGTTCCCTCATTGGGGGGTCACTGCCGAAGGGCTTTCTACCTAGGTACCTCATTTTATCTTGTACATACAGGGCCCCTGCTGTTAGACCATGCTCTACAGGAAGACTAGTCCTGATGTGAACAGACTTCTTCGTGCCAACCAGGGGAAAGGTAATAGAGATGGCTTAACAGGAGTAGATGACGTCAGTAGGCACAGAGCCTGGACTCTGAATTTTTGCTTGCTTCTGGATTGACATCCAGTGAATGAGGACCTAGGCATGAAGCATGCAAGTCAGAGGGCCACAGATTGGAGAAAAGAAATTACATAGCTGAGGAACTTGAGGACCAGATTATCTTTTCTTCCGGAAACTCCAAAGGAACTGAGTAAATAAGAGAGGCCAAGTGAATAATGTGACCATTGGGCAATGTGCCCCACACCTTGATCTTTAAACCCTGGGATAACTGCTGCAAGCAGTTAACCAGGCTAAGCCCAACATTAGGAGGTAAGGTACAATAACAAAATTGTGAATATTAGAGGTCAACTAGCTTGCCCAAAGTCACACAAAAGCAAGAGGAAGGCAGAATTACTAATTCTATCACCAGTAATCCTTGTAGAAAAGCATGTGCTCACTGTGTTCTAGGCACTGGGCTGAGCACGTAGTCTACTGAGATGGCCTATAGACCCTCACTGTGAATGGGATGGAACACCGAATAACTTGCTTGTGCGCAGCAGAGCTGAAGATTCAAACCCAGGTCTGTAGCACTGTCACTTAGTTATTTAGTATTCTGTTGCCTCCTAACTGCCAAGATGTTGAGTTCCTATTGGTTTATTCTGGATCACATAGCTCAGTAGCATAAAAGGCTAATGAATTAGTGCCTAGGTGTGATTTATGTGAGAAATTACCTTCATGCTTTTTTAGCAGTGTTCTCCATTCACCTCTGAGCATTAAGTAGTAATACAACCAATAGGTTGCTGTGATTCAATCAGTATTAATCCATAGTCATGCTGGACAAGCCCAGATTTCATATCCTGAGGGCCTCTACAATAGTACCTTTCTACATTTTAGCTAGTATTTGGAAGTCAAGAAAAGGTTTGGTGAATCAAGTGGCAGCTGATCTGGCTTTCCATATGGCTATTGCAAGCAAAGGACAAAGTTAAAAGACAGGTCTGATCTAAAATGACTAACTTTCCAAATCTGATGCAGAGATTTACAGAGTATTGCTAATTTGGATTTTTTTTTTTTTTTTAAATTTTGGGAAGGGTCTACAGGATGTTCAGGGTCTCACTACTATATTGGACTCGTAGTGATCTGCCTGTTACAGCCTCCCCAAAGCTGGGATTACAGGTGCACACCACCATGCCCAGTCTCAATTGCTGTCTCAGTGTGCCCCAGGGGGCAGGGCCAGCATTCCATGCCCAGGGGATCGAACCCTGGCCCCTACACCTACTTGCAGGTGCTTTAATCCACTGAGCTACTTGGCTGGCCCTTACATTTGGATTTTTTAACTTTATTAGGGAAAATATTTAGATGGTAGGGATTGAACTCAAGCTACACATATTGTATTACTGAACCATATCCTAGGCCCTAACTTAAATTATCACCATAAATTTATAAATAAAATATTTTCAATGTAGAAAGCTCTGAAAATATAGAAAAGTCTAGGTAACACTAGAATCTTCTGTAGGTCTTTTAAAAATCTTTTGGTACTAGGTATTGAATCCAGAGCCTCCTGCATGCTAAGCATGTGCTCTACACTGAGCTATGTTGCCCAAACTCACCCAAACTACTGGGCTCCAGTGATCTACCTGCCTCAGCCTCCCCAGTAGCTTGGAATACAAAGCATGTAACCAGTTCCTGCAAGATGTTTTGTTGTTGTTTTGAGACAGTCTCGCTGTCTAGTTCAAACTGGCCTTGGGTTCATTACGTAGGCCAGGCTGGCCTTGAACTCAGTGATCCTCCCGCCTCAGCCTCCCAAGTGCTGGGATTACAGGGATGCACCGTGATGCCCAGCAAGGCTTTTTAAAGATTTTGAATCAATAGATTGCTTGTTAGACTCTACCTAAAACTGATTTAATTAAAAAATTGGTTTTTCTTAGATATGCAGATATACTTTATGTAAATGTCAGAAAATTTCCAAATTGATCGAAACCAGCCTCTACAGAATTTCTCAATGCACTGAAGTCTATATTTCAATGGAACACACTGAAAATAGCAGAACACACATGCACAGTTGTGGTTATTCATTAGTTCCCAAAGAGAGAATTCAGCTAGCCCTTAAGAGGGGCAACAGCCTACTAAGCTGATGGGGGTAGTGTCAGTTGGCCACAACCACCAAGGCTTTGGGTTCTATCATTTGGTGCAGCCAATAAGAAACTCAGCTAGGGGCCAGGGAGATGGCTCAGTGGAATAAGCCCTTCCCTGGCAAGTGCATGGGCCTGAGTTCAATCCCCGGTTCCACAAACACACACAAAACAAAAGGATAGCAGAGAGTGTGCATCTGGTATCTCTGGATGCCTTGCACGCTACCTTTCCCCAGATGCCACATTACACAGGGTGCCCAATGGGCCCAGCCAGCACAGGGAAATGCCGTGGGGACGCAAAGAAGACTCTTAACAGGTGATAACAGCAACTTTCATTTAGGGAGGGAGGTCCAATCATTCAAGCTTTCATAAAGCGCTCAAACCCAGTTTACGCCTCCTTACCCTCTGAGGACCCCAAACCCGCTGGCTAGAACACTGGACCCGCACCCACCTGGGGCACACATGCCCAGTAGTAGCCCAAGTACAGGGCCACGCCAAGAGCCAAGAGCAGAGAGCAGGTCTCTGTCCAGGTGCCGTTCGAGAGATTCAGAAAGGAACTCAGCATCTTTTACACAAGAGGGTTCCTAGTCCCAGGCTCGCGGCGGTCTAGAGCTCCAGAGCCACAGCTCTTCCGCCCGCAGGTGGCCGCCGGACCCGCCCTCTGCATGCCATTGGTCGATCTGTGCAGGTTCCGCCCCCTGAAATAGCGTCGCCCACCGCCAATGCAAGGCTGAAAGTGGCCAGCAGCGGCGCTGGGAGGGGCCGGGGGCGGTGCTGGGAGGCGGTGCGAGGAGCCGCGCTGGGTGTCCGCACCGGAATCTGCAGATCTCCAGCGCCCCACCCTCCTCTCGCCCTCTCCAGCCTCCTGCTTTTCTTGCACTGTTACAAAGGGTGCAGCCCTTTGACTGGATGACCAGCCTCCTCTACAGCTGCCATCTTGGCTGGGGCTACCTCCGATTCTTTCTGCTGAAAAGTCATCCCTTGCTGGGGCTGACACAGGTCGCTTCCTCGAGTTCATACCCACCGAGTCGGACCAGCAAGGGGCACACACAGTCCTCCTGGGGAATATTTTGTGCTGTCACCCAGAGTACAGCCATTCACAGTGACCATTATGCACGGGACACAACCACTGTCCAATTATTACACAAGTCCAAATTTATATATTCATGTTTCAGTTGCACCGTGGTGACATTTCACCCCCTCTCCCCATGCACCAGGTTAAAGTCGCGCAGGCTCACCACAGTGTCGCATACAATCCGTTCCCTGCCAGCGGTAGTCATGATTTAAATCCATTTTGTCCCTATTTGTTCCCCTCCCTTTTCTGAGCCACTCTCTTACAGTTACTTGGTTGCTAAACATCTTTACAACAAGGGACAAAAAACTTGCAACAGCAAGTTCTCTTCAAGAAACAATTCTGTGATAATATATAGGGCTAAGTTAGGTAGAAATTAATAGGCAGTTAGAAAGGGACAAGGACTAGGGGGAAATCAGTGCAAAGGATGAGAAGCACACCAAAATTGAGATTGAGGGGCCTGGGGAGTTAGCTCAGCCGTCTAAGCACCTGCCTGGCAAGTGCAAGGATCCAGGCCTAGGGCTGGCCAAATAGCTCAGTAGATTAAATGCCTGAAAGCAGGTGCAAGAGGTGGGGGTTTGATCCCTGGGCAATATGCCATGCTGGCCACCCAAACCAGGCAGGGTTGCACATGCTTGTAATATCAGCATTGGGGAGGCTGAGAGAGGATGATCACTACAACTCTGAGCTGCATAGCAAAACCCTATACCAAATAAATGAAAGGGTTTTTTTTTTGTTTGTTTTTTGTTTTTTTCCAGAGCTGGGGATTGAACTCAGGCTCTTGTGCTTGCCAGGCAAACAATGAAAGATTTTTTTTTAATTATGGCTGAAGACAGATCTAAAGAGAGCCAGACCTGTGCACCCTCTCTAGGGATAAACAGCAGGTTGAGATTTTATTGTAAGTAGCACCGTCTGGTTTGGTGAACCCAGCTAGTGCATCAGGCTTGTGATCAGGATGCCCTGACCCATACTCCCATCCTTTTCTAAGAATGTCTTGTTGTTTGTATGGTAGAAGTTATAGATGAGCTGAAGTTAATGATGCCCGTGGTATAGCTTCACGATATGCCTCACTTTCCAATTGAACCAATACTAACTGAGCAACTATACTCATAATCTCATAGGTTGGTTGTAGCTCAGTTATCCAAGTTGTGGTTTTGTGTATAAATTACCCCTAGATGCAGAGGTTCAGTTATAACCCACCTTTTGGGAACCATCCCATCTCTCAGTATCTTCTTGTCAGTAAAACTTTTTTCACTCTTAACTCTTCTCTCTATCCTCAAATCCACTCTTTAGTACTGAGAGACTGTTACTGGCATCTAACAGGTTGGAAGTTGCTTCCCCATGACAATAAGACTGCCCCTGTGATCAGGATCAATAACCCCTGATGTGAACCAGTTGCACAGTCACCAACAGGAACAGTGATTTCACCATGGAAATCAAACTGCCCCTCAAGGGACGAGGGCTTTCCTGGCACCTCACAGAACCAGCCTGAGATAACTAACCAGATCACAACTTGACAGAATTACCTACTCTGCCAGCTGTGCAACCCATAGCTATGTTGACCCCAACCCTTACCCTTGTTTCCCTTTTCTTTCTTTCTTTCTTTCTTTCTTTCTTTCTTTCTTTCTTTCTTTCTTTCTTTCTTGCTTGCTTGCTTGCTTGCTTGCTTGCTTGCTTGCTTGCTTGCTTTTGTCTTTTTGAGACAGGGTCTCACTATGCAGTTCAGGCTGGCCTTAAGCTCACTTTGTAGCTCAGGCTGGTCTCGAACTCACAACAATCCTCCTGCCTCAGCCTCCCAAGTGCTGGGATTACAGGCATGTGCCACCACACCCGGCTCCCTTTTCTTTAAACTTCCAACTCCCTGTTAGCCCCTTGAAGACAGAACTTGAGCATTCTATTTTTCTTCACACAGCCATACTGATCAAGACTCCTTTCCTGTCTTTTTTTTTTTTTTTTTTTCTGTCTTTTTTTGAGACAGGGTTTCACTATGCAGTTCAGGCTGGCCTTAAACTCACTTTGTAGCTCAGGCTGGTCTTGAACTCACAACAATCCTCCTGCCTCAGCCTCCCGAGTGCTGGGATTACAGGCATGCGCCACCACGCCCGGCTTTTCCTGTCTTTTTGATTGGCACATTGGGACAGGTGACTAAACCTGGTACATTGGGAATTTCAGAGTCAGTAAAGGATTTTACCTGAACATCCAGTAACAATTACACAACAGAGACTTGCCTCATCACCCACTCCACAGCAGGCACTATCTTCACTGAGATATAGGAATGAAGAATGTATAAGAGCGGTGACTGCAGATCAGTGTCATCTGGGATGTATGCTCAAGTGCTACCCCTGATATAGCTGGTTTGAAGAAGAGCCCATGTGTCAATGTATGTAGGTATCAAGATGTGTAATGTAGTGATGGGACTATAGCTCAGTAGCACAAGCACCTGCCTAGCAAGTGGAAAGTCCTGAGTTCGATTCCTGGCACCAAAAAAAAAAAAAAAAAAGGTGTGTAAGCACATTCTAAGAGATTCAGTTGTGCATTCAAGATTGAACCCCTGCAAAAGGAGTGGTACTTAAAGTGAAGTACTAGCTGCCATGTTAAAGAGGATACTTCATTAAGGGTAGGCAAAAAAAAAAAAAAAATAAAGAATAGGAATTTCCCAGAAAAGTGAGAGGTAGGAGTGGTGCTCCAGGATAAGCAAAAGCCTGGAAATTTCTCAGAGGAGTTGAAAGAAATTTGGAGTGGAAAGCATGTAAGTGACCATGGGGTGATCATGGTCAGCTGCAGAAAGAGAGTGCAGAGGAAGCCATCAAAGGAATTTATGCCAGCCAACATTTTGGCCCTAGCCTTTCAAGGTCAGCGAAGACTCAGGACATAGGAGAACCTGTACTGCAACATCATGAAACTCAGTTGAGCTCCACATTTTCTGAACAAGGAGATTATGGAGCCACAGAGGAAAGAGATCGAAGTTCTATAGTGTGCCTGGGGAGAGTCACATGGAGAGAAAACTTTCTCTCAGGCTCTCACAGAGAACAAACTGGTCAAGCATTGGCCATGACTCATCCACATGGATGACACAAAGGATCTACAGAATAAGGTACAGGATTACAAACCCTGAGGGGTCTTCACTGACCTCATCAGAAACAAAAAGTACATGTGTTGATATATTGATCTTGCTCTATCTAGGTCTTAACCATCCAGCAGAAAACTATAAAAATGAGGTATACACCGAGGGGCCATAATAATAAGTTGAACTATAAATGGCTATGGTCGACAACTTCTTCAGATAACTGATTATTGTTGTGGAATGCTGGACTGTGTTGTATTGTGTCACCGAGTTCAGGCACCTAAATTAGTTGAATGACAATGGAGTACCCATCTTTGACAGGTGCAGACAAAGGAAGGGGTATAGAAAGGGAGAATCATGATGTGTGTGTATGGACAGTACAGATAATAGATAATGGGATAGATAACGCTGTGCTTCTACATAATTCTATGAGAGGCAAGATTTGCACTAATGGTGGTTGGACAGGATATTATGTAGGCTTCTAGTACTACGGACAACCACTAGGAAAATAACAAGGTAGGAAGTATTAATTATTGAATCTTTGATGTAATTCAGGTATAAAAAAATAAGATAGCAAACAGCTACACTCTCTTAATTTACTGATAAGAGACATCTGCTATAATAATGTCTGTAAGTATAATATCATGTATGCACCTTCTATGATACCAAAACATTATGAAAATAGTTTGCAATGTATGTATCAAATCCATCTTGTCAAGGTATCTTAAAACTGTCTCATTGATATTTGTACTTCAATAAAATAAAAATAAAAAAGGAATTTATGAAGGTTTGGGTGACATGATCAATGTTCCATTCTACAAGACTCTCTCAGACTACTTGGTGGCCAGATTGAAGGAGGATGAAAAGGGGAGCAGAGAGGCCAGTTGGGAGACTATTCCATTCCAGGCCTGGAGCGAAGATCTTCGAGACAGGAGCCAGTGATAGGCCATGGCAGTAGGCCAGACATGGGGCAGAGGGGATAATGTGGGTGACCCCAGGTTTCTGACTACAAAGATGCAGGGATGTTCATCTCTGGAATGCAAAATGAGGAAAGTAACATTTGAGGATGAAGGGGATGCATGCAGACTGAGGTGTATGGCATGCTGGGGATACTGTGCACTTTCCTAGATTCAGCGGTTGTCCAGTTGGCATCTATCCATCACAAAGCCAAGTAGTGGGCAAGGTCTCCCCTGCATCAAGGTCCCTTACTCTGACCCACTTTATTTAACTCTTACAACCAAACCAAGTCACTGCTCCAAGTCACTCAGGGTCAGGTATTATAAGATTGGAAAGACACTCCATACATAGCCCCCTAAATCCTCCAGAACCATTCAAACTAATTCTAAGCTTTCCCTGCATTGCTGTGCCCTCCTCTGGCTCCTCTGGAGGGACACTGGTGCCTCCCCAGGAACATGGTTTGCCTCGCCTCTGATCTCCAGGGTAGCTGCAAGTAACCTTTAGTTTTTCTTTCAACAGCACTGTCTTCTCGGTGCTTTCACTCAGCCACGTGCACAAATGAAGGCCAAGGCCCAAATCAGCAGGATGTTCAATTCCTGAAGTGCTCTGGGGCCCGCAGGTTGGAGTCAGATTTCATAGTTATCAGTGTTCAGATGAAATATTAGCTTATAAGAGTGCAGTAACAAAGTGCTACAAACCAGGTGTCTTTAACAATAGAAATGTATTGTCCGTACTTCTGGACACCAGAGGCCAAAAATCAAGGTCCTCCTGAGAGCTCTAAGGAGCTGATCTACGCTTCTTTCTGAGCTTCTGGTGGTTTTCTGACATCGTCGATGATCCTTAGCTTCAAGAAGTTTCATCCCAACCCCTGCCTTTGTCTTCACATGGCATTTCTCTTACTCTGTACTGCTGTGACCAAATTCTACAGACAGCAGAAATTTATTATGATTCTGGGAGCTAGGAAGTGCAAAATCAAGGTTCAATGTATTCTGTGTCTGGTGATGGCCTATTCATAAATTGTGCCATCTATTTGTCTTTACCTGGTGGAAAGACAGACAGGCAAGCAAGACAGGGAAACTCTGAAGCCTCCTTTATGAGGAAATTATTCATGAGGACAAAGCTGCTGTGACTCAGTCGCTTCTGAACAAGTCCCACCTTTTCATATTATAACAATGGGATGAAGTTTCAGTACACAAGTCTGAGGAGTGGTTTGGACCATAGCAGTGCTCTTCCTGTGTGTGGCCAACTTTCTCCTTTGGACATGGACGCGTCTGGATTCAGAGCCCACCCTGCCCCAGTACAGCCTCATCTAAATGAGTTGCATCCACAATGATCATATTTCCAAATAAGGTCATAGCTGAGGCACTGAGTCAGTACTTCAACTTATTAAATTGTGGAGAACACAGCTGAACCCATAACAGATAGTGATGGAAGCTATGTGAGCTGATGGCATACTGGGACAGGTGGCCAAGCCTGCTATTTTGGGACCCCCCCCCCAGAAGGGGAGGGAGTGAGGAGAGAGAGCTGAGGCTGTAATTCACGAAGAAAATCAACCACACAGGACCAGGAGGGAGGAGTGATGTGGAAACTCCTAGATGCCATGACCCGAAGGGTAATGGTCAGCAGCACTCCCCCAGGAAGGAGGACAGATGGGAATGGCTGGTTGCTAGGACAGATGCTGGTGGCAGATTTTGATGGAGAGGCAGAGGCTGAAGATTCTAAGACAGAAGAGGTCATTGAAGACCCAAGTCCTTGGGCCGGAGTGTAGGTGGAGGGACAAGTCACCAGGCCAAAATAGTGACAGCCACATAGTTGCAGCACTGTGCTGTAAAGCAACTGCCACCACAGCCTTTAAAACAATGGCTGCAGTGGCCACATACTCCCCTCACCTGGGGCCACTCTTTAGTAATATACACAGTGCCACTCACAGACTGATCCAGCCACTAGAAACCAGCATTGGAAGCTCAGTGTCACTTGAAAATCATGCAATACCTTGGGATGAATTCATCCAGTCTCAGGAAACATATACTGCTGATACCTTGCACTGCCCCACACCTAAATAATCAGCCACACACCTAAGAGAGCCACATTGGGCCATACTCTCTCAAGCTCATACTGGCATTCCAGACACACAAAATGTCCCCTAGTGCTTCACAAGTTCCTTATACGTAGGACCACATCCACCAGTCACAGTCACAGGTGCTAATAGTAAGTTAGATTTTGTTTTGTCACATACATCCTGGTCCCTCAGACAGAGCCAGTGACACCCCAGAATGAGCACAGTTAAACCATCTTCTCATACACACCAGCCTCACTCACTGACTCTATCTTTCCAGTTGTAGCCTGGCATCTGTGCTGCGGCCCTGTAATCCCAGCGCTCTGGAGGCTGAGGCTGGAGGTTTACAAATTTGAGCTCAGCCTGGGCAATTTAGGGATTTAGTGAGACCCAGTATTAAAATAATAAGTAAATACATGGGATTGGGACTATATCCAGCCACTGGAAACCAGCATTGGAAGCTCAGTGTCAACCCCTACTGCAAAAACAAAAAACCTTCTAGCTTCTAATCTTTCTGTCCCTGTGTCTTTCTGTCTCTGTGTCTTTCTGTCTCTGTCTGTTGTCTCTGTGTGTCTGTGTCTGTCTGTCTGTCTGTCTGTCTGTCTGTCTGTCTGTCTCTCACACACACGCACACGCAAGGCTGGCTCCTCTGGGGATCCGACGCGGTGACCCCCTATCCCTTTGGGGACCGCAGGGAGCCGGCCCGGGCAGGCGCTGTGCCCAGGGCCGCGGGCGTGGCTGGCGAGGGCTCCAGGACTCTGCCCCGCCTGGGCGGCAGCCGCAACAGAGAGGGCGACGTGGAGGCCACGTGGAGCGCGCGCGGAGGGGGCGGCAGGCGCGGGCAGCGCGACTCCGGGAGCGCGGCGCGCACGAAGCTGGAGCCGCAGCCCCGCAGCAGGTGGGTGGCCCCGCAGGGAGGTGAGGAGGGGCTGGAGAGATGAGGGTCCTCGGGGTGATCGGCTCGGCTCTCCGGTCTCGGTCTCGGCCATGGCGTGGGAGGTGGTGCCCCAGCGGCCGCGAGGCGGGTGAGAGAGGCAGGACCTGTGCCGCATCTGGGCACAGGGGACCTGGAGGGTGGGGAGGGCCCAAAGCTATTTTTCTGTGGCGACTGGGGCCGGCAGAGACCCACTCAGGTGTGCACCCTTCAGCCGCCGCCGCCTCCTTTTCTGGGGTAGTGGTGCAGAGAGATAAATTGAGGCAGAGGATTAAGTCCAGACAACTTCCCAAGACTCAGTCTGAAAAGGAGTGGATGCCCTGTAGGTGGGATGGTCCGGAAAGACTGAGGCAGGAGCTGAATGACAGGGGTGCAGCGTTAGGACTGTTTGCACTGGGAAGGATGTTACACAGGTCAAGAAAGGCCTGGCCACAACCTCTGAAACGCTAAAGGAACAACGGCTTGCTTGTTCCACGTAGCCTGCATTAACTCATTACACCCTGCCCAGGCCTCCGTGGAGCAGGTACTGCTAACCTCCTTTTTAAAACGAAGATCTCAGGGATCAGAGGGTTAAGACACCTTCTTAGATCACACAGCAGGATTCGGTCAGAAATCTGAGCTCCAGAAGTCTCAGCCCCAAGCCTGAGCTCTGCTTTCCTGTGCTGGTACAAACGCTGGAACAAATCTAAAGTCAGTCATTGTAAGTGTGAGTGTGTCAGTGTATGAGTGTGAGTGTGTGTGTGTGTGTGTGACCTAATAATTTTATGGGATTACATCACAATTGCTGACCAGCAGTTATGGTGGCTTTTATGTGTCTCAGGGTAGCAGATTGTTCGTGTACATTGTAAGGATAGGACATGCTTAGAGATGTTTTAATTTGACAAGCAGTAGTTCAATGATGGCTTTGTTTCTGTTGCTTACAAAGCTTTTGTAAATGCTTGTAAATATGCAAGTGTGTGCCAGTCACATTACACCAACCTCCTTACACGTTGCATGAGGTACTGGCCTGCCTGTCTTCAAGAAGTGCAGGTGAGTTACTAAAAAATGTCACAGCAGGATTCAGTATGTAAGAGAATAGTCATACACTTTCAATCCATGTGCAGTTATCTGAAGTTTTAAGATGGACTACAACTGAGTGTAAGAGTGAGCAGGAGGGTCCAGCATATTCCAAGTTGAGGATGGAACAGATTGGGCAAAAATCTGGAAAGTAAAAGTGAGGAGTATTTTAGGAGATGCTGGTACCCTTTGGTTTGAAGCTGAGCCTTAGAGTAATAGAGCACCAAAAGATGTGTCAAAATAAGCCGGGCGTGGTGGCGCATGCCTGTAATCCCAGCACTAGGGAGGCTGAGGCAGGAGGATTGTTGTGAGTTCGAGACCAGCCTGAGCTACAAAGTGAGCTTAAGGCCAGCCTGAACTGCACAGTGAGACCCTGTCTCAAAAAAAAAAAAAAAAAAAAAAGATGTGTCAAAATAACTTAGTGTCTGATTGGAGAAGACTTTGAATCTCAAGTTAGGACTCTGGGCTGTGATAGAAATAGGGAGCCATTGAAGATTCTGGAGCAGTGGAATTCTAGCAAAGGAACATTTATCTGATGTGGGTATAAAGAAGGTGCCAGAGGCAAGAAGCTATATTTTATGTTTGCAAGAATTAATTTACTGCCCATTTAATATTCACTTTAACTATGTAAGGTAAACGTTGCTATTTCTACCAAGCGAGCCAGATAACCGGGTTAGTGGGCATAGTTAACTGACCCACGGACACAGGGACAGTCAGTGGTGGGGGTGGCAGTTAGCAGTAGTTCTAGTTGGCTCTAAATCTCTGCTCCCTCACCACTGTGCAGACCAGACAGTTTCAGATGTGAGGGACACATAGGACCAAATGGCAGAGTGGTGGCAACTCGGATCAAGGATGTAACCTGCAGGGCCTGCTCCAAAGGCGGCTGAGTTTCAAGACTCAAACATTAGACTAAGCACAGGGAGGGGTTGCCTGAGAGCAAGGTCCATGCAGCGGTATGCTCAGGGCCCGGCCTTCCACCATCTATGTTCAGTTACTATGGTGATTTAATAAACCACCCTACAGTTTAGGGGCTGAGCTAGGTTCAGTGATGCATGCTTATAATCCC
The DNA here is from genome assembly GCA_004027165.1 of Ctenomys sociabilis. Lineage (NCBI taxonomy): Eukaryota > Metazoa > Chordata > Mammalia > Rodentia > Ctenomyidae > Ctenomys > Ctenomys sociabilis. Next base: position 32,765 of record PVKA01013767.1, on the reverse strand, counting down.
AGAAACTTGGGAAGCTAAAAGACCACAAGTTTGAGGCCAGCCTGGGCTACATAGTGGGGCCCTATCTCAAAATAAAAATTAAGAAGTGCTGGGGGTATAGAGCCCTATAACAGCACACCTAGGTTCAATCCCAAGTACCACACAACATGAAAACAATGCTCTTGATAAACCTGAATTTCTTTACCCATGAGCACTGTCTGAGCAAGGCAGTGGGGACAGCACATGTCTACTCTGTATTGGGTGGGGCAGCCCAAGGCTGGGGACAAGAGTCGTCACAATTTCCCCCACCCTCTCTGTCTGGTGAGGTTCTGGAGGCTCCCTAGGCAATGATCGCCCTAGGCAGTTTCTCCATATGGTTGAGCAAGGGAGGAGGAAGGAGGGGTGGAGGGAAAGAAGAGGGAGAATCAGACCTGGCAGTCTGAAGCATCATTTCAGCAATTCATAGGGGCAAATCACAAATAAGAAGAAGAATTATATGTGGGAATTTGCAGATACATTTTTGAAAGTGCCATGTTGGTCTAATGTCCCTCCCTTTATGTCTGAGGTTCAGTCTGTAGAATCACAGATGTCCTTTCCTAAGAGGCATCTGCAGGTGGATGACATGCAAAACCTAGGTGATGAGTTTTGACAGCTCTGAGGAACTTAAATTACTCTGCATCTCCTGCGGCCTGGGCCCTAACAGTGAGCAGATGGGAAGGAAAGTGCAATTTGCAGGGATCCAAATGGGAAGGCCAGCAGGAGGGTGTGTGTGAAGCCGCTGTAGAGCCATCCGGAAAAGCTTGTGGAGGGAAAAGGTCACACTGTGTAACAGGCACTGGGCTAGACGGACCAGGGTTCATGTAGCCACACCTGGGCTGCTTGCTGGGTGGCTCCGAGCTACAGATGGGAACTTGGGACCCAGAAGGCCTTTGAACTTAGGCACTCAAGTTAGATAGAGCTCAGGCCCCGACTTTGGCCTAACTGCTTTCCTAGCAATTTTCTCTCTGTCTCTGCGGGTCACACTCTGTGTCTGTCTTTGTCTCACCCCATGCACTACTGGACATTGTAGAGAGGGGCATCATGCCATGGAGTTACATCTCCAGCCCTTTTCATTTTGTATTTAAGGGTCTGTTGAGTTGTCAGACTGGGCTCAGACTACCTTATCCTCCCCAGTCGCTGAAATTACAGGTACATGCTAGAGAGACACACTTCTCTATTTTTCTTTCAATATTTTTCACTTTGGTCCTGAACCACATTTTATTTTATTTTAGTTTTTTTGGTACCAGGGATTGAACTCAGAACCTTGTGCTTGCCAAGCAGGTGCTTATGCCACTGAGCTATATCCCTGGCCCTTCAGTACTGAGGGTTGAAGCCAGAACCTTTGTACTGAACTATATCACCATTTGTTCTGTTTTTTTTTTTTTTTTTTTGTGTGTGTGTGTGTGTGTATGTGTTTGTTTTTATTTTCACTTTGAGACAGGGTCTCACTAAGTTGCTAAATTGCCCAAGCTGGGTTTCAAATTTCAATCCTCCAGCCTCAACTTCCCAGGGTATTGGGATTATAGAGGTGCATTACCATCCCTGGGTTCTCTTAATTATTCCACTATTTCCTTATATAGTTGCAAGCTTTCAGAGGAAAAAAGAATAAGTAATTCTACCTCAGACTGGGTATTGGTAAGATGGTGCCTTACTCATGGTAGGTGCTTAAAAACAACACAGAAATGGGTTGAAGATGTAGCGCACTGATAGTGTACTTGCCTGGCATGTCCGAAAACTGGGATTCAAGCCCCAGCCCCACAAAATGGTTTTTTTTTTTTCAAGAAATGAATAAAGTTTATGTTTGTTGGAAAGCATTGACAGTCACCTTCCCAGGACGCTTGCCCTCCTGACATGGGTTCTTCCCAGCTCAGTCAGTCAGCTTCCCACCACAAGGGCAAATGCCTGCGGTAGCCAGTGGTGAAGAGAAAAGGGGTATTTGGGCTGAGGGCTTGGAGCCTGCAGTTCATGGTCTTCAGTTGTTTTGATTTGGGGCCTGTGGCCAAGCAGCACATCGTGGTGGAGAGCACACGGCCAGGGAAAGCTGCTTGCTTGCGGCTAGCAGGGAAAGAAGAGATCGAGGCCACATGGTGCCCTTCAGGACATTCCCATGGACTCCACTTGGGCCCATCTCTTGGGGATCCCAACACCTGCCAGTGCTAGGGACCAGTGCTTGAACATTTGGGCTTTTGAGGGAAATCCAGATCCAAACTGCACCCCAGACTCTCCTGGGGTGTCCCAGCAGGCCCACAGCTCTTGGCTTTCTCCCCTGGCCTCTGGGGGCCATCCAGCCCACTCAGCCACCATGATCCTTCACTGAACCATCTTCACACCAGCAGATTCTGTATACAGAGCAGTGGGTCCCTTTCCAGCCACCTGTACCTGGCCCCCTGGGCCTCTGTGAGAAGGTCCTTGTCGCTAACCTTCCTGGATATGATCCCCACACCTCTGGGGTGCTCAGACACCACTGGCATGTGTGGAGTTTCTGGTGAGGCTAACATTCTCATTCCTCACCTGCTGAGGCTAGAAGTCACCTTCAAGCCTCCAAACTATCGCTGTTATCACTTGCCTCCTTGAACTTACCTAAAGGTGCCTTTCATGATACACAATCAGGAAATTTTTTCTTTGTGTCTTTTTGAGACAGGATCTCACTATGTAGTTCAGGCTAGCCTTAAACTCACTTTGTAACGCAGGTTGGCCTCAAACTTGTAGCAAACCTCCTGCCTCAGCCTCCTGAGTGCTGGGATTACAGACATACCCATCAGTACAAATTTGGATTTTTGACATGTAAATTGTCCATGGTTTTCCTTTAAAATTTTAGTTTAAGGTATTTATTCACCTTACTCAAGAAATAGTTCAGTGAAATAAAATTTTAAAAAAAGGAAACAGCTCAGTGGCACAAGAACCTGCCTGACAAGTGCAACATCCCGAGTTCAATCCTGGTACCAAAAAAAGTCCCCGGTAAAATATTCATCACCTACATGTCCCTGTTGTATAATATGATTTGCTTAGCTGTTATCTAAATGTTAGACGTTCAGGTTGTTTATGTTTTTTAAAAATAATATTAATAGCACATCTATGTATATTACCAGTTTCTTTATTTTAATCTTTTATTTATTTACTATTGGTACAGGGTCTTGCTACGCAGCTTGGACTCGTAGTGATCCTCCTGTCTCAGCTTCCCCAGGTCTGGGTTTATAGGCATGCACCAGCATTCCCGCTTTCAGTGGCCGGCATGGTACACCTGGGGTTCCACACCTGGCACAGCATGTGGTATCAGGGATTGAACTTGGGTCCTTGCACTTGCCAGGCAGGCACTTAGACTGCCAAACTATCTCCCCAGCCCACAGTTTCTTTTCCAGTTGTGTTCTTCTCTATGCAGTCCCCAAAGTGAAACTGCTGAGTCCAAGTTTTCTGGCAGCTAATAAATACACTTTTGCAGATTGCTGTCTAAAAACAGTTTAGGTAAAAAAAATTAAATTAAAAATTTTAAAAAACAGTTTAGGGCCTGGGGAGGCTAGCTCAGTAGAATAAGGGCTTGCCTGGCAAGTGCAGGGTCCTGAGTTCAATCCCTACTGCTGCAAAATAAATAAATAAAATAAAAATAAAAACAGTTCAGCTTGCAATCCCAGCACTTGGGAGGCTGAGGCAGGAGGATTGTTGTGAGTTCGAGACCAGCCTAAGCTACAAAGTGAGCCTGAGGCCAGCCTGAACTGCATAGTGAGACCCTGTCTCAAAAAGACAAAAAACAAAACAAAACAAAACAAAACAAAACAAACAAACAAAAAAAAACAGTTCAGTGTAGTTCCACATGCAATATAGGTTCCTGCTCACTGGCTCATTTTCTTTAATGGTTACAGGACTACTGAAAATTTTGGTTTTTTTTTTTTTTGCATTAGTTTTGCTAGTCATTTTTCCTAGGAAATTGAGTAGATTTCCTGTTTTGAAGTTAACTATTTCTGTAGTATTGTTCCCTGATCTTCTTAATACTTCTCATGCAGTTTAGGCTGGCTTTGAACTCACCATTCATGTACCCCAAGCTAGCCTTGAACTCACAGTGACCCTCTTGCCTCAGCTTCCTTAGTGCTGTGATTACAGGTGTGTGCCCCCATACCTGGAAATTTTTGAAAACTTTTAAGAATAAAGTGCCAGCCATGGTGGTACAAACGTGTCATCCCAGCCCTAGGGAAGCTGAGGCCGGAGGATTGTGGCAAGTTCAAGGACAGCCTGGGCTACAAAGTGAACTCTAGGCCAGCCTGTACTCTGTTTCAAAAAGACAAAATAAAAAATAAAAAATTGTCAAAGGTGGTCTATCTTATTACGTTTCTTTTTCCCCAATATTGAGGATTAAACTTCGGGTGCCCCCCCACTGAGTCACACTGCAAGCCTTTTTTAATGTTTTTGTTTTGAAACAGGGTCTCCTAAATTTCATAACGCCCACCTCAGACTTGCAATCCTCACGAGCCACCATGCTACACTTTATTAGATCTTTTTAAAGAAACAATCTATGTTTGCTTCTATTTTTTCTCCCTATTATATATATATTTTTTAATTTTAAATTTTTTCTGCAGTACCAGGGATCAAACTCTGGACCTTGCACTTGATGGACAGGTGCTTATGCTGCTGAGCTATATCCCCAGCCCTCTATATTTTTAATTTAGTTATTTTTTTAAATTTAAATTTACTCTTAGTAGTTTCTTGAGTTGGATCTATAGCTCATTAATTTTTACCTTTTCTTCTACTAAAAGCTTTTAAATTTGTACATTTTCCCTGCTGCTTCAATATTTTCCAATTCTAAATGCCAATTTTCATTATGATTTCATTCTTTTTAAGCATATATAAGTATATAAATTTCCCATGAGGTTTTAAAGTATTTTGTATTGATTTTTTTTTTTTTTATGAGATATACTGTTGTATTTTTAAAGGATGTGACTATACAAAATGAGCTTTTAGAAAATGAGTTTACTCAAATTTTTGGTCAATACATTATTTACTTGACTATAATATCCAAGTTGTAACAACAATTACAACTAGGTCAATACTTCATAAGATTTTGATGTCTCATAAGACCTAAGTTTTGATTAATTTCCATCTAAAATATCAATATAGCTTTTATCAATGAAATTACTTTATTCATCAAATACTGAAATCCTTCATTCATTTTCTAAAACAAATGAACTGTTCTTGAGTTTGAAGTAAAGAAAAAGGCCACGTTAAAATACGAACAGAAATAACTCAGGAGGTTGAGACAGGAGGATCACTAAGAGTTCAAGACTGGCTTGGGGGCTACAAAAGTGAGCACAAGGCCGGTCCAAACTGCACAGCGAAGCTCTGTCTCAGAAAAAAAAAGGACAGCAATATTTTCCATTTAGTGGGAGCTGAAATCAGTATGTACTTTCTCATCCAATGCCTGCCTCACGTAGCAAACTTTTCAGGGGTGGGTTCTACCAGGCCAAACCCTTGGCTGCCTTCGCTGCTTTTGCTTTGCTTTTCCCTTTTTTTCTTTCTCGTTTTGCCTTCAGCCTTTTTCTCTGTCTCTGGTTCATCCATACTGGGTACTGTCCATTCTGATCTAGAAGAGTCTTTTTGTTTCTCTTTATCTCAGTCTCCATTTTCATGTCATCTGAGTCTTTTTCATCATAATTCGTCACACATTCCATTTTCTCTTGAAACTGTTTGGGTACCACAACAGCTGCTATCTCTTGAACATCTTTCATTAAAACATCGCAGTCTATTTTGAGAATACTTTTAAGTCTGCTTAGCTCCTTTGGGGCATTCTTTTTTTCTTTTCAGCACGCATTTTTCTTTTCCACTTACTCCGTAAGCTTTTAGCCATTGTTTACCTGAGAAACGCTAGCACGCTCACCACCAAGACCCCACGCCGACCGGAAGTTCCCGTCTATTTTGTATTGATTTTAATTGCCTTTTTTGTTTTGTTTTTGTTTTTATTTTTGTCGTTGTTGTAGCAAGAATCAAACTCAGGACCTACTTGCTGGGCAGGTGCTTGTGTTGCTGAGCTGTATCCCTGCCCTGTAACTGCATTTTGACCAAATAGCCTGAGACTTATTAATTGATGTCAGTTGAGCCACACTCTCTGGCTTAGTACTTGTCAATTTTCATAAATATCCTATGTTTAAACAGCATGGTGGCACATGCCTGTGATCCCAGCACTCAGGAGGCTGAGATAGGAGAATTGTCACAAGTTCCCAGAGGCCAACCTGGGCTACACAGTAAGTTCAAGGCCAGCTTGGACTATATAGCAAGACCTTATCTCAAAACAAAACAAACAAACAAAAAAGATCAAAAAACAAAGGACAAAAAAATATGTGTTTGAGAAGAGCATGTATTTGCATGCTTTTGCTAAGTGATTGAAGTGGGGCTCTCCATATGTCCATTAGCTCAAACTTATTGAGGTTTGTTCAAATTTTCTATGGTTATACTAATTTTTAGGCTGCTTAATGCTGAATAAGTGGGGCCAGGGAGATGGCTCAGTAGAATAAGCGCTTTCCTGGCAAGCACAAGGGTCTGAATTCAATCCCTGGTTCCACAAAAAAAAAAAAAAAAAAAAAAAAAAGAAAAGAAAAAAGAAATACTGAATGAGCGGTGTTAAATTTTCCCAGTATAAGGGCAGATTTGATTTTTCTCCACATAGTTATATCTTTTGTTTCAGATATTTTGAGGCTATGTTATTAGGTGCACACAAATTTAGTTACTATATTTTCCCATACAGAATTAAACTTCTTGTCATTTTGTAATGGCCCTCTTATAATCTTTATTTCTAAGCTGATGAGTTTGTATAATTTATATTTACTATGATTACTGAGATACTTGAATTTATTGCTGAAGTTTTATTTTATACTTTGTATTTTTTATTTTTCTGTGTGTGTGTGTGTGTGTGTATGTGTGTGAGTATATGCATGTGTGTGTTTTACTAGGGATTAAACCTAGGACCTTCACACTAAGATGCATCCCCAGACTTCACTTATTTATTTATCTATCTATCCTCAGGACAGGGTCTCACTATGTAGCCCAGTTGGGCCCCAAACTCACAGTGATCCTCCTGGCTCATTTTTTTTTTTTTTTAAATTTTGAACCAGGTTCTCTCTAAGTTGTCCAGGCTGGGCTTGAATGTGTGATCTTCCTGCCTCAGTTTCCGAAGTAGCTGAGATTACAGGTGTGTGCCACAATGCCCAGCTCCCCCCACCAGGGGAGAGCATGAACAGTACCAGCTTTTTAAGAAAAATTTGTCTCATTTCCTGCCTTTGCTTTGAATTGATTTATTTAAATATTCCATTCATTTTTTTCTGTAGTGGCTTGAGTTTCCACATTCCATTTCTATTTCTTTGTGGTGATTATTTTTAAATTTTAAATACATATCTAGCAAAGTTAATCAATATGTCTACTGTCTTCTCAAACAACCATTTCACCTTACATGCTGTCCAGTAGCATAGTTCAGACCACTGTACCTTTTTGCTGTATATATTAACATAATCATCACTAACAGTCTGTTTGTTTAGATTTACTTACACTTTTTCTGATTGCTCAACACTTTCCCTTGTGTTTCTTTTTTTTTTAATTTTTATTTTATTGAAGTACAAATATCAATGAGACAGCTTTAAGATACCTTGACAAGATGGATTTGATAAATTAATACATTGCAAACTGTTTTCATAATGTTTTGGTATCGTAGAAGGTGCATACATGATATTATACTTACAGACATTGTTATAGCAGATGTCTCTTATCAGTAAATTAAGAGAGTGTAGCTGTTTGCTATCTTATTTTTTATACCTGAATTACATCAAAGATTCAATAATTAATACTTTCTACCTTGTTTTTTTCCTAGTGGTTGTCCATAGTACTAGAAGCCTACATAATATCCTGTCCAACCACCATTAGTGCAAATCTTGCCTCTCATAGAATTATGTAGAAGCATGGCGTTATCTATCCCAACTGTACTGTCCATACACACACATCATGATTCTCCCTTTCTATACCCCTTCCTTTGTCTGCACCTGTCAAAGATGGGCACTCCATTGTCATTCAACTAATTTAGGTGCCTGAACTCGATGACACAATACAACACAGTCCAGCATTCCACAACAATAATGAGTTATCTGAAGAAGTTGTCGACCATAGCCATTTACAGTTCAACTTATTATTATGGCCCCTCAGTGTATACCTCATTTTATACTTTTCTGCTGGATGGTTAAGACCTAGACAGAGCAAGCTCAATATACCAACACATGTTTCTTATGAGGTCAGTGAAGATCCCTCAGGGTTTATCTTGTAATCCTGTACCTTATTCTGTAGATCCTTTGTCTGTGTCATCCATGTGGATGGGTCACGGCCAATGCTTGACCAGTTTGCTCTCTGTGAGAGCCTGAGAGAAAGTTTTCTCTCCATGTGACTCTCCCCAGGCACACTATAGAACTTCGATCTCTTTCCTCTGTGGCTCCATAATCTCCTTGTTTAGAAAATGTGGAGCTCAACTGAGTTTCATGATGTTGCAGTACAGGTTCTCCTATGTCCTGAGTCTTCGCTGACCTTGAAAGGCTAGAGCCAAAATGTTGGCTGGCCTTGTGGCTCTTCTATTTCTCCAATTTTGATCTGTGAACTTAGGTTGTTAACCATCCAGAAGAAAAGCTGATTAGTATCCTGCAGCATGTGCCATTCACTTTGCCTTATCTGACTCAATTGTTTTTAGTTGTTGTTGTACATTTCCATTTGTATTTCTTCTTTTCGCTTCTTATACTAGGGAGACTATATGATATTTACACATGTGTGTCTGGTTTATTTCACTTATGAGTATATGTTCAAGTGGCATCCACTTCAATATAAATGCTTCAAGCTTATCATTCTTAATAGCTGAGTAATACTCCATTATATAGAAATACCACATCTTTTTCAACCATTCCTCATGTGACGGACATTCCCTTGTGTTTCAAACCTTCTTTCTAGGATACTTTCCTTGACATAGGTACCTTATAATTTTCCTTTAATGAAGGAATGTTAGCCAGGTGTGGTGGTGTGTACCTGTAATCCCAGTACTCAGGAGGCTGAGGCATGAGGATCACTGCAAGCTCAAGATAAGCCTGGAATACACAATTAGTTCAAGATCAGTCTAAATTATATGATGAGAGCCAGAGAGATAGCTTAAGTACAGAAAAAAAGAAAAAAAAAAAACCTATATGCTGGAAATCCCATTGTTGTTTTTTTTCTTAGTTCAGCCCTGAGGAATGGAACTCAGGGCCTCAGGTGTGCCAAGCTCCTTCTCTACCACTGAGCTCCACCCAGGCCTTCAAAGAGAATTTTGCTGAGAGCAGAGTTCTAGACCAGTCATTTCCTCCCCCTCTGAACACGCACCCATCCCATATATCACTGGGCAACTCACTACTTGCTGTGGAGAAATCAGCTGTCACTTTAATTACTTTTCCTCACAGTGATTTGTCTTTTCTATCTGTTTGCTTTTACAGAGTTCTTCTCTTCATTGGTTTGTAGTTCTGAACAGTAAACCTGGGTGTGTTTTTCTGTTTGGTTAGTCCATGTGGGATTGTTGAACTTCTTGATTGACATAGTTGTGATTTTCAACCTCCTGGAAAGACTCAGCTATTATTTCTTCAAATACTGCTTCCCTCCAGTTTTATCTGTTATCTCTTCTATGCCACTTAGCCTTTACTCATATTTCCTTTATTTTTTAACTCAATGAACTACATTCTGGATAATTTACTTCGATCTGTATTCCAGCTCATTCGTTCTCATATCAGCTGTGCCTAATCTGTTTCATTGATCTGTTGTACTTTTTTGTCATGTTTTTTTTTAGACAGGGTCTTGTGATGCAGTTCAGGAAGGCCTTGAGCTCACTTTGTAGCCCAGGCTTGTCTCAAACTCAAAGTGATCTTCCTGCCTCAGCCTCCTGAGGGCTCGGATTACAGGTGTGCACCACCATGCCTGGCTTGTTGCATTTTTTTTTTTTAAGATGAATTGTTTCTTTCTCTTTTTCTTTTTTTTTTACTTGCAAGAAAATTTCACTCTTTATTATATGAAACCCATCCATCCTCAGCCTCTTAGAGGCTAAGATGGCCCAAGTCTTAGTGACAAAAAGTCTTTTTGCCAAAACTAGAGCAAATTTTGAATTCAGTCTAGGAAAAATTTCATTTCTAAAGATTACATTTTGTTCAACTTTATTTGGTCATCTCTATGTTCTCATTTCTTTCTCATAGTTGCAAGCACCCTTTTGATTCCTTACAGCATTAAGTATACTTACTTCATTCATATTTTGTGTACGATAATTCCAGTATGAGGCTCATCTTGTACAAGCCTGGTTGTGCCTGCACAGTTGTTTCATTAGCTCTTAATGTCCTATTTCTGTGTATATTTATGATTTTCAACTGCAAGTTCACATTTCTTAAAACTTTACCAATGGAATGGAGTTCAGTTTTTCTAGAGAAAATATGTTTTCTTCTGCAGCCACTGTCATCTGGTTACTCTTCAAAATAAATTATCTGCTGCAGTTTCTCCAGACCATAGACAGCCTTATTCCAAGCCTCACACCACTTTAGAGCAGACTTAGTACACATTCTCAGGGAAGATTTGATTTTCTTCCATTTACTTAGCACCAAAATCAAGAGAGACAAGAATCTCCATGGCCTTTCACCCCAGCTCTTTGGCTCGCCCTTGTAGGACGCATGCGCGTAGCTACCTGGAAAGAAGGCTTTCTATGGTGAGTCTCTTGACTCTTTACCTCTTCACCACGTGGGCGGGCCCACGCTTATCTGTGGTTTCTAGGGCGAGCTGCCCTCTTGCAGGCAGCTCGAGTTCACGTGCCTGGGTTTGGCAGACACAGGTGAGGCTGACGCCAAGCTCACCTTTCACCGGATTACAGTTTTCACTGTGCTTTTTTTGTGCACAGTGAATGTCTTGCCAACTCAGTGCATTCAAAGGGTACTTTCTATTTTTATCCAGCCTCGTAGTTACTTTCTTCCGGACATTTATTATTATACTCTGAGATGGATGTCTGGATGGTCTGCTTGCCCACCCTGTCAGGGCGTGTGCCTTTCAGAGGTGCATGTTGATGTGGAGGATTGATGCCTGCTGCCCACCTTGAAAGATCCCAAGACCTTGTCTTAAACCCAACGGCCTACTGTGCCAGCTGAGGCTGCTGGCCGCACTCAGAGCAGCCGAGGCTTAACTTTGGCCACTGGGGTTGATAGACACGGAAAATCTGTGTACCCACTATAGCTCTTGGCACCAATCACATGCATAGAGAGATGCAGGCTACCTTTCTGTTTTGCTGTGTCTTGCTCAAGGAAGCTCAAGATGGCAGAATTGTTGTTTATCTCCCCAGATCCAGATGTTCATGTGCACCAGCCTTCATCTCTTAGGTGACTGATGTCTCCCCTGGCAGTGGTTTGGACTTCTTGGAGGAGTTGGTGAAAGCTATGTACCTTCCTCCAATAAAATCCATTCCAGATAGATGTACCGTGTCAGAGTCCCTTATCCTCTGCTTGACCATCAGACATCTGATGATTTTTATTCCCAGAGATGGGCTTGGGGCCTGAGGCCTCTGGCTTTGTAAGCTTCTGCTCCCTTAGAAGCTCATTATTTATCCATATACCTGGGACTAGTCAGAAAGACTTGTTCTCTGTGTTTTCAATAGATTGACTTTATATTTGATTCATATAATCAATTATGATTATAGTTTTTGCCTATGGTTCTAAACAAGATAGATCTAAAAGGAAATTCTTGTTTTTGTTTTTCTTTCTTTCTTTCTTTCTCTCTTCTTTCTTTCTTTTTGGTGGAACCAGGGATTGAACTCAGGCCTTTGCATTTGCCAGGCAAGTGCTTATTCTACTGAGCCATCTCCCTTGCCTGTTTTTCTTTTTCTTTTTTTTAATTTTGTTTTTTTATCTTTTTGAGACAAGGTCTCACTATATAGTTCAGGCTGTTGTCATTGTTACAGGGCCCCCCTAAGTAGTCCAGGATAGCCCTGAGCTTTCTCTCTCTCTTTTTTTTTTTTTTTTTTTTTTTTGGTAGAACCAGGGATTGAACTCAGGCCCTTATTGAACTCAGGCCCTTGCGCTTGCCAAGGAAGCACTTATTCCACTGAGCCATCTCCCCAGCCCCTATAGTTCAGGCTGGCCTTAAGCTCACTTTGTAGCTCAGGCTGGTCTTGAACCCACAACAATCCTGCCTCAGCCTCCCGAGTGCTGGGATTATAGGCATGCGCCACCACGCCTGGCCCCTGTTTTTCTTTTTTAATTTTGTATTGAGATCTGATTTTCCTAACTGGGCTAAGTAAATAGCCACTCCTAGAGCCACTGTTAGTTTGATCCCAAGGTGCTATTTTCAGTCAGCAGAGCATGCCTGCATATGGACTTTTTCAAGGAGTTTGAGCCTCTTTGGCTTTGTTCTCCTGGGGAATTTTAAGTACAATCTGTCACCCTTTCTGCCTAAGTCTTAGTCTTTGTATGATTCCCTACATTTCTAATCTGGCTTTTTCTCTAGATTTGCTGAGCTTTTCTCTGTGAAATGAGTGGCCTGAAGAAGCACAGGGAAAGAGGCATGGGCTAAGAGGAGGGGGCCCCGTCTCCAGTGTTGCTTTCACCACAGCAGCTCAAATTTTATGCCCTTTATGTTTTTGTACTAGACTTTGAACTCAGAACCTTGTGCACACCAGGTTGGCACTTGTGCCACTGAATTCTATCTCCAGCAATACACTTTATATACTGGTGCTGGAGTAGGATTTATTTTGAGCAAAGTTCCTGTTTTAGCTACTTTTCAAAGTGCTCCACAACCACAAGTCAAAGGAGAAATGGTTTATTATAGTTAACAGTTTGTAGAGGTTTAGAGCCATAGTCATCTGGACTCAAGGCAGCGGGGCATGGCAGAGGAGAAACAGTCCACGACAGGAAGCGGCTGCAGCAGCAGCAGCAGTCGGCCTTCCATCTGTGCCTTTAGGCTATGAGCCTACGGGTTGGTGCCACCCATACCCAGGGCGTGGCTTTCCAATATCCACACCCAGAGCTATGCTAAACCAATTCAGTTGTCACCCTATACTCCACATATACACACACTGGATTCAGCAGTTTCCAAAAAGTATCACCTATAAGCACATGAGGTGTTGGGGTGACATCTAGACACAAACCATAACCGTGCCAAAGATCACTGATTTTCATGCAGGAGTCCTCCCTGAACAAAGGTCCTATCTCCTGGGCTTCAGATAAAAGATAGGAAGAGAAGGCATTTCTTTCTGAGCCAACTGATCCCTGGAACTGTGGCAGACACTCCTTCCCATCCTCCTAATTCTGCTCCTCCCTCTGCCTTAGGGAGGATGTTACCTCACTTGGCGAGAGTGTTAATGCTGCCTATGCTGCTGCCCACCCTCGTCCACGCTGCCCCCAAGGATGGAGCTACAAGGTAAGAGGACTTGGGAGGACAGGACCATGGGCTAGGGCATGTGAGTCTCCAGATAACCCACTGGTATGGTAGGCCCCGTGGGGGGCCAGGAGCGGTGGGTGATCTCTGTATGTCCCCACCGCAACCTTCTGCTCTTGTGCCTGTCAGGATGTCACAAGGTGGGCGTTCAGTGCAGTGTGAAGGGCCAGGAAGAAGCTAGAGCCAGGTCAGGGGCTGCAGTCCTGTAATTAAGCACCAACAGTGGAAATGAAGGTCATTAGTACCCTGTTTCCATTTTATTATAATTGCTCTCTGGAGGTCTTATTTATTTGTGTTGTGTAGAGGATGTACTGGATAAGAGAGGAGACAGATGCAGAAAGAGCTGCCAGGGCTGGCAGCCATGGCCAAAGCGGCTGCAGCAGATGTGGCCTGCTGCATGGCCCCATGCAGACCAGAAGTAGAAGCACACTTTGAGTTTCAGACGCTGGTCAGGAGAGCCTGAGAAGACTGGATCCCCAGAAGACTGACACGTACGCCCTCTGCTTGAAACACAAAGAGACATCTGTGTCGGGGAATGAACTGGGAATGTGTGAGCCTGGCAGTGCTGCCAGGCTCCACCAGAGACCCAGCCCTTGGCTGTCACTGTCACAATTCACCGACCACTCATTGAATTTCTTCTTGGGCCCCTAACTGTTTTGTGTAAAACAGGTGTATATGGCTTCACTTGGCCTCAGCCTTGCCTGGCATTTTCTTTGGGTTTCACTTAAAGTTTAAATAAGGCATTTCAGAAAGAGTCCAAGGAAATAAGGACCAGGAAGGCCTCTTCCTCCCAAGATTTTTGGGAATTTGACCCAGTACCTCCTTTGGGGATGGGGAGGAACTGGGCTAGGAGGCTCAGTGGAGGAGTGGGAGGCTGGGCCTCAGGCAGGCTCTCTGCAGGGCTGGTTCTTTCCTCCTCCTCCAGGCAGGACTTTGATGTGCAGCCCCAGCCCTTGTCCAACCCCTTCCAGCCAGGGTCAGAGCAGCTCCGGTGAGTAGCTGAGCTGGGACCTTGGGCTGCAAGCGGAGCTTGGGGCCTAGACTGCCTCTCCCAGGCTGATCTGCCCCTTTCCACAGAGTGCTGCAGCACCACCTAAAGGGACTAGAGAGAATGGAAGAGGACCCGGAGCACATGAACAGGGAACAGGGTGAGGGGCTGGGCTGGTGGACCAGGGTTCAGGACACCTGGGGCAGCCAGAGCTGGGCCTGACAGCTGGCCGCCTCATGCAGCCCCACCTTCTCTACCTGCTCTCAACACCTCTTCTAACCCAGATTCTTTCCCTAGTTCTTCTCTACCTCTTTGCTCTCCACGACTATGACCAAAGTGGACAGCTGGATGGGCTGGAGCTGTTGTCTATGTTGACAGCAGCTCTGGCTCCTGAAGCTGCCAACTTTCCTGCCAATCCGGTAAGCTCTACAGAGGACCCTGCAGGGGATCCAGCTCCTTAATGCTTTGGTCTTCCTCATCGTGACTTTGGATGGATCTCCGGTGGAAGGGAGGCTTGACGGGGAAGGGGGCATTGAGCAGGGGTGCTCCCAAGAACATCTCTGGTCACTGGAGACCCCATGATGACTCTGCTTTTACAGGTGATCCTGGTTGTGGACAAGGTGCTTGAGACCCAGGACTTGGATGGGGACGGGCTCATCTCCCCTGCAGAGCTCATCAACTTCCCAACAGAGGCCCCCAGAGATACAGAGCCCAGAGAGTCCCTTGCTCCAGCTCCCCATGAGACACAGACTATGGAAGAGCAGCCTCTGTTAGCAAAGATCCCCTTGAGACAAGAAACTCAGCAGGCTCTGGGACCCAGAGAAGTTGGGGGCCAGGAAGAGGTCAAGAGGGAGTCCCTGGAGCCTGTTCAGGAGGCTAGGGGTCAAGCAGGGACTGAAGGAGACACCCCAGGCCTGAAGGAGGGGAACAGAGGACAGGTAGAGGCTGAAGGAGAAGCCCCAGGCCCCAGAGAACATGTCAGGGAACATGCAGAGGCCAGGAATAATGAGGCAGAAGCTGAAGAGCTTCTAAGGGAAACCCTGGAGTCCAGGACTAGCCCAGATGAGCTTGAGCCTCATAGTCTTCAACTGGAGAATGACGAGATATGAGCCTTGAGGAGGCAGGCTTGCACACTTCAAAGTCTTAGCGCCCAGATGTAAGCCTGAAGGGTGGGGTTGTGTGGTAGGTCGAGGACCATGTCTGTGTCCCTTTCTGACCCCAGTAAGTAGGCCTGTCTGTGTAGCTCAGGGAGATGCTAGATTAAATGGCATCTTTGGGACCCAGACAACCAATAAAGGACAAAATGAATTCATCTGCTGGGCCATCTGTCTACTGGTCCAGCCTGTTCAGAAGCCCTCAGGGGTACAGGGGTCAGGGACTGGACAGGCCTCTTAGACAGCGATTCAGTGTTCCCAGTGTTCCTGGGCCCAAGCCTATGGTACTAGGTGCTGGACAGCAGAGCCTATGGTACTAGGTACAGCCAGCTACGGACACCCCATAAAGGAAGTTATTCTTGGAGCCCAAGTATACCCCTTTCTACCTGTACCTGGTTTTCAGATGCCTTATGCTCTCCTGCAGCTTAGGACACGTGGTCCCCATCTCTTTGTATCTGTTCCCTATGCTAGGGAATATTTTGGAGGTGCTGGGGATTGGACCTAGAGTCTTCATAATGAGTTACATTTGCAGCCACCACCCTCCACTTTATTTTGAGAAAGATCTCACTAAGTTGTTAAGGTGCCTCAGCAGGGCTTGAACTTGATATCCTCTTGCTCTAGAGTGCTGGGGTTGCAGGTATGTACAGCCATGCTCAGCTAGAGTAATAGGAACCTTTTTTTTTTTTCCTGGAAAGCCTAGAACACACTAGGCACTCTTCCTGCCCCAATTCTCATAGTGGAGTCAGCTCCCAATTCCAACAGTTCATTGAGATAAGACCTTCTGTGGCTGGGTCCCCTCTGTGGCTAAAGCCCTGCCTTAACTGCAAGGTGGGGATTTCACTTATTCTTGCCTTAACTGCCAGGTGGGAGAGGGGAGTTTTGGACTCTGCCGAGCCACATGGTAGGCTCCCAGCCCACTGACCTTACATTAGCTCAGCCACGTGGACCCCAGCTTCTGGGGCCACTAAGTGGAATGTGTGTAACACGGGAGCTTTTCTTTCTGTCTTTTTAAAATCTTTTACTTATTTATTTAGTACAGGGTCTCACCATGCAGTTCCAACTCATAGTGATCTTCTAGTCTCAGCTTCCCAGCACTGGGATTACAAGCATGCTACAACACCTGGTTTCAGTGGCTGGCATGGTGGCATGGTGGCATGGTGGCATGGCATATAGTGCTGGGGATGAACCCAGGTCCTTGTGTTTGCCAGGCAGGTGCTTAGATCACTGAATTATCTCCACAGCCCCCAGGAGCTTTTCTTTTTTCTTTTCTTTTCCTTTTTTTTTTTTTTTTTGGCAGAACTGGGGACTGAACTCAGACCCTTGCACTTGCCAACATGAGCTTTTCTTACGGCTTCTGATCCTAAATGTCTTCCCAGCCAGGGGGCCCAGTGTCTCCATCTCTCCCCACCTCAGCAGCTGCTCTTGTCGAGAGATGGCTGAATCTCTTCACTTTGGACAGCTGTGGTGGGGCAGAGGCAATACCACCCGAGACAAGAGGGCTGTCGTGTCAAAGGCTCAAGAATCTCCAACGAGAGCAGTTCAGGTGTCAAGTAATACCAAGACAGGGCCAGAGGAAGCTGGTTCAGGGGAAGGAGTTTATTTTTTCTGAGGCTCTGCAGACATGGCAGTGAGGGTACAGATAAAGGACCCAGGACACTTGTGAGTCCTTCCCATAACCCATATCTGCCCATGGAGCAGGGCAGCCTGGATGCTAGCCTGGATAGAGGGGTAAGGCAGCAATGGCCTGTGGATTCAGCTTCCAGCAGGGACAGGGAGCAGGGCGCCTTGTGCGAAACAGCTCTCACACGATGCCATCAAAGCCCTGCAAGCCACACTTCTTGCCCGCCACTTGGCAGCCAAACCTCAGTGCCTCCTGCATGCTGTTCCCTAGAGGAGCACCACATGGCTGGATCAGCCTGCGGTTCTGCACCGGGGGGAGTGCCCAGCCCAGCGCTTTCCTGTTGGGGCACTCACCCCGAGACAAACTGAAGATGACAGAGGCATTGAAGGTGTCTCCGGCGCCCAGAGTGTCTATTACCCGGGGTGGCGAGAAGGCATCCGAGTGGAGCAGCTGGCCATCAGGGCCCAGGGCATCGGCACCCTCCTCAGCCCAGGCACAGATAAGTGTAGCCCTGCAAAACTTCCACTTATCTGGGTGTCACCTACCTCATCCCCTAGACCCATTAGGGGAGAACCCTGGAGTCCACCCCCAAGTCTCCCTAGGGCTTCTTCCCTGCTTCCCCACTCACCCCTTCCTCACACGACCATACAAGCCCCTCAGAGCTTCTGCCGCTGACTGGAAGCCCAAGTGCCTGGCCAAGTCTCTGCTGACAAAAACCTGTGGGCCACGGAAGAGCAGTAGGTGGGCCCCTGAGACTCTGGTCCCTCACTACCACCAGCCTGGTGTTGCCTCATACATGGCTACGTAAATCCCAGCAAGGCAATGTGCTGTTCCACAGAAACACGTCTTTATGCTTACCTAAAAAAAGGTAGAATACAGTCTTGTGGGTTGTGACACTAGAGCCCTAGACCAATGGTGGTGAACATATGAGTACGCTCTGTCAGCACACAAGCCAAGCCACCCCAGCAGCAGGCCACTGGACAACAGTTGTTTCTTCTAAACTAAAACCTCAGTATTCATGTTTAATTTCAGTGTTGTCATTTTGCAATAAATGAGTGGGTTTTGGGTTGCAACATGGATATTGGGTGTCTAAAAGGTTTGGCATCTCTTCTAGACTAGTTCTAGGGTAACTAACTGAAGACCCAGAGAGAGCCTAGAGTGCCATCTAGGGGAGAAATCTACTCGGCCCAGTCATGCTACAATGGCTGTCAGGAGCAAGCTTTGTTTTGTTTTCCCAGCACAGCTACGCCCTCTAGTGCTAGTTTCTTCACCTGTAAAACAAGTCAACAGGGAAGCTACACACTGGAATCTCCAGAGATTGTTCCGGTAGAAAACAGAAGCCCTGGCTCTACCCCTGCGGAACGTAGCTGGGTGGTAGAGCATTTGCCTTGCATTTATGAGACCCTGGGCTCGTCCTACCAATACTGAACGGGATACAGCCAAGAGGGTGGGGCTCAGGCCTCCATTTTTTTTTTTTTTTTTTTTTAACTCTTGTTCACCAAAGTTGGGGATTAGTGCTGGATGGCCTTCAGGTAGCTGCAGCTAAAATCCTGGGATTATCACCTCAATTCCATTTACATCCAGTCCTGCCCATACCACTATGTCCTCACTCTTAGTGGCTCCCACACCCGCCCCTCCACTCCCTCCCAGAGTTGGAAGAGACAACCTCAGAGAACAGTGTGATGCCCTCATTTTGCAGAGGAAGAGAGGGGACCCTGAGAGGTGATGCCTGTAGCTATGTGGCCCTTGTCCAGGCCCTCTGGGCATCCTTATTCCTGTGGCAGAAAAATTCTCCTTTTTGGCCACTGCAGGTCCCAGTGTGGGAGCTATGCCACCTCATATCCCTGCACTCGGAGCCCGACAGGTAAGCCCAGAGGTCTCGCTGACTCCCTTAAGAACTGAGTTCCCTGGAGGCACTCACCACGTCTCCGTAGCCAAACAGCTGGTACAGCTCCTCCCGGGGCTTCTCTATCTCCACAGACAGCCGGATCTGTTGTTCCCGAGGCAGCTTGGCATTGTGCTGCTCTACACGCTGCAGCATCTTCACCTGCTCTGATGAGTTCCGGCCCTGGGGCAGGGTGGACGGGGCAGCTCAGCTTCCCCAGACCTAGCTTACTCCTCCCTCCCTGCTGCAACTTGGTGAGGAATGAGAGGACCTGGGTGGCTGTGCTAGAACCTATCCTAAATTACAAAACTCTTGGTTATCCTGGACCTTGAGGACCTTATCAACCAGCTCTCCCACTTCACACATGAGGAGACTAAAGAATAGAAAAAAAGAAAACTCGGGGATCTAGCTCAGTGGTGCAGTGCCTTAAGAAGTCCTGAGTTTGATTCCCAATACTCATCTCCCCCCAAAAGGAAGCTAAATGACAGGGACATGATCAGAACTCAGGACTTAAGGTTTCTTCTCACCCAGGCCCCACAACTTCTTCCTTGGAGTGAAAGTTCTAGTTCCCTTTGGTTTTATTTATTTATTTATTTAATTTTTTTTTTGTCTTTTTGAGACAGGGTCTCACTATGCAGTTCAGCCTGGCCTTAAGCTCACTTTGTAGCTCAGGCTGGTCTCGAACTCACAACAATCCTCCTGCCTCAGCCTCCCGAGTGCTGGGATTACAAGCATGTGCCACCACGCCCGGCTATTTATTTATTTTTAAGACAGGATCTTGTTGATGTTCAGGCTACTTCTGAACTCACTATGTGGCCTAGGCTGGCCTTGCAGCACTCGTTCTGCCTCATCCTCCCACGTGCTGGGATTACAGGCACGCACCGCCATGCCTGATCCGTTCCCTTTTTTGGAAGCTGGGTCAGGCCCTCTCATTCCTGCCTCCTCAGAGATAAAGCACACCAAGCCCTAAGGAGCCAGTTTCTGGCCAGAAGGGAGCTGGAGAAGGTGAGGCGGGCTTAACAAAGACACAAACAAAACATTGGGCTTTGCCTCCCACCAACTATGCCTACAGCCTGCTGTGTCACCCATTCCTTCTGGGCCTTATTTTCCTCACTGGAAAACATAAAGAAGGATGGAGAGGGAATGTAGGGGGGTGGATTCATTTATCTCTAAGATACCCCATGGTTTAGGGAAACAAGGAGGGAGAATAGGTCCTATCTAGAAACAGGACAGAGCTTGCCTCAATGTGGATCCACTTGAATCGCGTCAAGTCAACCTTCTCAAAGTCCTTAGCAGACACATCTGGCAGGTTCCTATGTTGTAAGATGCAAAGGATAAAGAAGAGCATGGTGAGCTCAGCCATAGCTGAGATTTCTGACTACTAGGGACCCTGAATGTACTAGTGCTACTGGCAAGGCAGGAAGCTGAAAAGCCCAGAGTTCTCAGACTTAGCTAAGGACGATCACTGTCCTGCTTAGCTGAGGTGCCCCTTTCTGAGTTCCATGTTGTGATGTTACCTAAGGATAAACTCAATGGCTACACATTAGGGGACTAACTTTGGGTGCCTAGAAGACTGTATTCTCTCAGAAGGCTCCAAGAACCAGTGACTATACTTCTCAGAATCCCTTGTTGTAGTCACACAACTCCCAGCATGCAATGCCTTGTAAACTATAAAGCCCATGGCCACAGGGCAGTGCACTCTAACTTCTGAGATCATAGCATTAGGACCCTGCCCATGACGTCCTGAACACCATGACCTGAATTTGGCAGCTCCCTATCACAACTCTGAAGTTAAAGTTGGCATTTATGAACAATTTTTTGGCAAGTCTAGGATGGGTTATTTGGCCAGATCCCTACACACAGCCAATGTGTGCCCGTCTCACTGCATTCTGTTCTTTTCTTTGACTGGTTGTGTAGCCTGAGTCCTTCTGAGACCACAACACCACTGGAACATGGGGCTGAAACTCTCCTACTCCCAGGCCTGCTGCAGTAGAAGGTGCTATGTGTGCACATTTGTGGACAGGCCAGTGGGAGTCAACATTTTCCCTTAGATCCCAGCCCCTGCCTTCCTGTGAGAACCTACACTGTCCCCTTGATCAGAGCTGCCACAGATCCCTGCTCATGGGTAGATGGCAGTGATTGCTCAATCTCACGGTCACCTCTAGCACATGTGCCTACTCATTGGGACACATAGAGCCCAGGGACCATAAAGCTGCCCAAGACAGTGATGGCAAACCTTTTAGAGATCGAATGCCAAACTATAATCCCAAACCTACTTATCTCGAAGTACCAACACTGCAATTAAACCCCAATACTGAGGTTTTAGTTTAGAAAAACAACTCATACATTAACACCTTTTGTCTTCAAAGAAAAACACAATAACACAAGTGCCACTGCTCTAGATGGATGACTCCTATCCTCTAGGTCCAGTGGTCAAATCTAGGCAGTAGGGACAGCCTAAACCCCAGGGAAGATAGCCTGGGCTCTCCCAGGTCTAACACAATACCTGGCACATATCAAGTTCTCAGGAAATTAAATGTTTTAAATAATTATGTATTTAGTACAGGGTCCCACTGTACAGATCAGACTTGTAGTGATCCTCCTGTTTTCAGCCTCCCAAGCACTAGGATTACAGGTATGTAGTGCCACATTAGCTGTCTTGGCATGCCCTGGAGGCAGGACCAGCACAGCATACCGGGGATTGAACCCTGGTCCCCTAGCATTTGCCTAAGCAGGTGCTTTAGTCTGCTGAGCTACCTGGCTGGCCCTAGGAAATTAAATCTTTGAGTCTTCTGGAAGGATCAGAAGAGCTGAAGCCTACAGCAGCTCTCCCAATGGGGCCCTGAAGAGGGTCCACTTCCCCTCTGTTGGCACCTCAATGGACCTGATCCGCTGACTTACATCCCCCTTCCCTCTTCCTCAGTGGTGACTGCAAATGAGGTATGGAGGCGTGATAACTCCATCAGGTGTTTGGCTTCATTATATAAAATGAATTAATCCCTTTTAACAACTTTATTTTGAGACAGTCTTGCTAAACTACCTAAATTGACCATGAATTTAGAAGTCTGCCTCAGCTTCCCAAGTAGCTGGGATTACGGGTGTGCCACCATGCCCATCCTCTTTTGAATGTCCATCTCTCTTCAGGTTCTTGGTACCATACTGTAGGCTGGCAACTCTGGAGCTGATCTTGGAAATTCCAGTGGGCAGCGAGCCCTAATTCAGGGCCCCTGGCCCTTCAAAGCTTAATAGGGATTGGCCTACAACTCCCACCCCTCCATCCCAGGAACATTTTCCCCACACCCACAGGCTGATGAATTATAGAGGAATCACATCATCAATTACATCCTAAAGAGGCAATGATGCCTGCCTCGCACTGGTGCCAAGGTCAAGTCACCAAGCAGAGGGGAGCCTATGGTTTCCCACCTCATTTGTCCCCTAATTGAAAACAATTCAGAAGTCATTGAACATGGGGCAATTTCTGGTAGAGAGCAGCCACATGGCTTGGGGAGGCTGGGGTGCCCACAGTGGTGAGCAAGGGAACTGATTGGTGGGTTATGGCAGGGCAAGGCCAGGGGGCCTTACGTGTCGTAGAGCACAATGGTACGGGAGCCATTGGAGAGGTTGACGATGCAACAGGAGCAAGGGGTGTCCCCTCTGCTCTGCCAGGACACATGAGACACATCCACTCCCCGCTGCCTGAAGTCAGCCACCAGGAAGCTTTCCCGAGCCGGGGAAAGGGGAAGGAGACACAGATTAGAGCCCACATGTGGCCTGGACTGTTCACAGCAATGGGAGGGCCTTTGAGAGAAGGGCTCTGTCCTTGAAGTTTAATGATGGCGGCAACAGCTGGCAAAGTGCAGACAGGCGCACAAACCTGTAGGCATGGAGGATGGTGCGGCTACCAGTAGCCTCGCTGATGATGACTGCAGAGGTGGGGATGGAGCCCGTGGTCTGAAAGACTGTATAGCGTAGGTCCACGGAATAGCGGCGGAGATCATCCAGGACAAAACTGCCAGGGTGGAGCAAGCCAGGGGAGGTGCAGTTCGGCAAGGGTGTGGGGACCTGGAGGCCAGCTGGCAGGATCATGGGGACCCCCAAGAGACCAGGGTGCAAGCACAAGAGGTCAGGAGAGAACTGTGAATCTCCATCTTGATACAGGCTGTGTGAGGGCACAGGAGAGGCAGGCAGGTGTGCGGAGCCTGGAGCTCAGAGAGTGAAGCACAGAAAGATGGGCTCAGGTCCTCACTGCTGAAGCTCCAACCATACATGACCTGTCTCTCAGGCCAACTCAGGCTGGCAACGATTTGCTGCTACCCATAAAGCTAGACAGGGGGAGATCTAGTCCTAGAACATGTATCCTGCTTGAACCGAACAGAGGTGGGCATTGACCTGCTTTATGCCAGGCCCAGGCAGAATTAATAATTAATCACCAAAGTGACACTCTGCCTCCCCACCCCACCCCATGACTGGCTTCTGCATGTTCATCTCATGGGATTTTTCCCAGTAGGCTAGGTTCTTCTCACTCTATACCTGCCTCCAGGATGTCCCGCCAGGAAGCAGCGCTGCCTGGGCAGTTCTCACTATCCTGCTCCTCTCAAAGTCATCCCTAATCCCCTGCACACTAAGCTGGCTCCCAGTGGCCCTCGCCCCGTAGTTGGTATGGGTTTAGTCCAGGACAACTTCCGAGTGATCCTGGGGCCACCCCTCAGGAAGAAGCACCAGCAGGAGAATAGGAAGCCAGCCCTGCCAGGAAAGCCACTGATCAGGGCCTGAGAAGTGACAGCTGTGCCAGGCAGTCTGGCCCTCTTCCTAGGTTCTATGACCTTTAGCAGCAACTGGATAGGTCAGTGTTGTGAGTACCAAATCAGGACACGGTTCTTTGTCTTACAACTCAAAGGTCCTGAGTAGTAGTTTTACCAAAACACTGGAGATATGGTTTGGTTTGCCAAACAACTTTCTGTGTGTACAGTGCCTGACATATGATAGGTGTTGTGCAAGCACCTGAGTTCAATCCCTGATTCTGCCAAAAAAAAAAAAAAAAAAGACTACTTTAAGAACATATGGTAGGTGCTCCTTAAATGCTTGCTGAACACACGGGGAGAATCCTGAACAGCTCATGCACCAGTGTGACTGCTATGTACAGCAGAGCCTATCGCCCAGCCAGGAGAGGAACTACTGAAAGGGCCGAGTGGCCAGCCCATGGCGGAGTCCCCCTGTCCCCCACAGGGCAGCTTCTTGCCCCATTTGCTTTGTAGTAGCCCATCGATGCAGGGAATCAGGGTAGGATGCAGGTGGCTGGGTTTCTGCAGCAGTTCCCTCAAACCAGGGTTCAAAGGACTACATGTCACAGGCTAGAAACCTGGCAGCCTGCCCTGCTACTCACACTGGGCAAAGTATGGGCCTCACCTCCCGATAAGGGCTTGCTGAGTCGGCAGTGCCAGAGGCCAAAGGGCTCCTGGGTCCTTGTAGCAGCCGACATGCAGAAAGTACGTGGGCTACTTATGGGCTACAGCCGAGGCATTAAGCTGGGAGTTCTGGGCTCAACTTTAACACGTGCCTTTGGGGTGTCCTGAGCCAGGCACATTTGCTGTTTCAGCGAACAACAGGACAGGAACACTTGGCCCTACGCTTCAACTGGGAAATAAACCATGGGCCTCCATCCTGGGACCATGGATGCTGTAGGGTAGGAGAGTGTGTCACTAGCTGCTTCTGCCACAAGCACAGCCAGGATAAGGGACTTGGAAAGTCAAAGACAAAAATCCACCGCAGAATCTGTAGGAAGCAAAGCAGGAGGTGGGGAAGCCAATGCCAGCTTCACTGCAAGCTGTGGAAAGAAACCTTCACAGGAACAATGTTAACACCTGAACAGCAGACATGTGGCCCTCTAGAAGGGTCTGGGAGTCTCATCTTCCTTTGTGTCCCCTCCCCCACTTGTAGAAGCTTCCAACCAATCATTTCTCTACCTGGCCCACCCACAATGGGCACATTCTTCTCCCCACACCCCAAAGGCCAGCCCTCCCAGCCCACATGCCCTTGTGGACTCACTCGGCAACATGGCCAGGGGCCAGTGAGCCCATGAAGGCACAGGGGGCTCCAAGCAGGGAGAGGACGGTGCAAGAGTTGGATGCATTGCCTCCGCGCTGCCATCTCTGGGACAAGCACCTGCAAAGCATGAGGATGGTCTCTGCAGTCCCAGCCAGGTGGTCCCAGAAGAAGCAAACTAACCGCAGTCCCATCTAGGGAATCCCTAGAAGTCCAGAGCAGAGGACACCTTCATAAAGCATCTAGTCTATTCCTATCTCAGCAGGGCCTACTGCAGAAGTAAAGCCACATGAGGGGCTGGGACGCAGCCCAGGGAGACAGCCCTGGCCTAGGAGGCATGAGGCCCTGGGTCAATCCACAGCACTGCAAAAGAAAACAAACAAAAACTCACCACCAGACACCAAAATAAGAAGCCAAGAGAATAAACCCAATACTGTGGTTATTTAAGAAATGCATGTTGGGCAGGAGATGTTCTCGCCCAGCATGGTCAAAAGTCCGGCGTCATCCTCAGCACCCCCAACAGCAGCAGAAGTGTGGCACTAACAACACAATATCAAAAATTCCAAAAAAACTGTTTTTCTTCATCTTTACTGAAAATCTAAGGCTGGGGAGATGGCTCAGCGGAATAAGCGCTTCCTTGGCAAGCGCAAGGGCCTGAGTTCAATCCCTGGCTCCACAAAAAAAAAAAAAAAAAAAAAAAAAAAAAAAAAAAAAATATATATATATATATATATATATATATATATATATATATATACTGAAAATCTATCAAAAAGAAACTAACAAGATATACCTCAAGGGCCTGGGGAGATAGCTCAGTAGAATAAGTGCTTGCCTGGCAAGCTCAGGATCCTGAGTTCAATCTCTGGTTCCGAAAAAAAAAAAAAAAAGATGTACCTGAAGAGCTTCATAATCATCAATAAAAATAACACACGCAGACTCAAAGGACTTTAATGTCTCACTTGTACACCAGTAAAACTGCAAGGCAAACAATGTAAGTTATTCCCATTGCGCTAGCTCCACGTGATAGTTGGAATAGCAATAATGATTGAGAATGATTTTTTGTTTTGTTTTGTTTGCCGGCTCAGGCTGCCTTAAGGACTGGTCTGGTAATGCAGGTGGAGGTGGGGATCTAACCTCCATATGCTGTGCCTGAGTGCATTTGCATGAGCAGGCGCTTGAACAACTAAGCTACCCAGCAGGCCCCCAACAATAATGACTATGGTATCTTACAATAAAGGGAACAAGTACCAATGAACCACTAAGAGAAATAACTGATGGGGCCAGGGAGATGGCTCAGTAGAATAAGTCTTTGCCTAGCAAGTGCAAGGGCCTGAGTTCAATCCCTGGTTCTGCCGAAAGAAAGGAAGGAAGGAAGGAAGGAAGGAAGGAAGGAAGGAAGGAAGGAAGAAAGAAAGAAAGAAAGAAAGAAAGAAAGAAAGAAAGAAAGAAAGAAAGAAAGAAAGAAAGAAAGAAAGAAAGAAAAGCAATTTTGAGGCCAGCCTGGGCAATTAAATGAAAATTTATTTCAAAACAAAATTTTAAAAGCTTTGGGGATATAGTTTAGTGGTAGAGCACTTACCTGAGGCTCTGGGCCTCTGGGCTCAATCCTTGGTACCACAGGAAAAAAAAAAAAAAAAAAAAAAAAAAAAAAAAAAAAAAAAAAAACCAGAAAGAAAACTGGGCATGGTGGCACACACCTGTAATCCCAGCACATGGGAGGCTGAGGCAGGAGAATTATTGTGAGTTCGAGACCAGCCTGAGCTACAAAGTAAGCTTAAGGCCAGCCTGAACTGCATAGTGAGACCCTGTCTCAAAAAAGACAAAAAAAAAAAAAAAGATCAGCCTGGGCTACAAAGTGAGCTCAAGGCCAGCCTGAGCTGCATAGCGAAACCCTGTTTTTTTGTGCAGGGTCTCACTATGCAGCTTGGACTCATAGTGATACTCCTGGTCAAAAATTAAAAAAAAACTTAATCCTAGCCGAATGTGGTATGCAGATCTGAAATTCCAGCATGCAGGAGTAGAAATTGCTGTGAGTTTGAGGTCAGCCTGGACTACACAGCAAGACCCTGTCTCAACAAACACAAAAATAAAAACAATCAAACAAAATAACCCTGAATGGGCTGGGGATATGGCTCAGTGGAATAAGTGTTTCCCTGGCAAGCACAAGGGCCTGAGTTCAATCCTCGGTTCGGCCAAAAAAAAAAGAACGTTACCAAAATAACCCTGAAGTTCTCTCCAGCCTTAGGAAAAGGGAAAAGAATGATCTCATTAGGAAAAAAGATTCTTGGGCTGGAGGTGTAGCTCAGTGGGAGAGCATTTGTATGCACAAAGTCCTAGGTTCAATCCCTAGTACTGCTGGGGTAGAGGAATCAGTGTTAAAGCATCAAAGATTTCTCACACTTGTGCTGTTTGGGGAACAAGTCCTGCAAACAGGAGCTTAGAGGCACTGGACTTGCTCAGGATTAAATCAATAATGACTTGACAAAGCTGACACCGGAACCCAGGCTTCCTGACTACAAAGCCACTGCTACTTACACTCTATATTTTTTTATTTATTCATCTTTTGGCTTTTTTGAGATAGGCTGGCCTTAAACTCATTATGTAGCCTCAGCTGGCCTTGAACTCACTAGAATCCTCCTGCTTCAGCCTCCCAAGTGCTAGGATTACATTATAGGCATTATGCCTCACTCAATTATCCTGCATTTTAAGTTATTTATTTTATTTTTGTGTGTGCAGGGTCTCACTATGCAGCTCAGAATCTAGTGATCCTCCTGATTTCTGCCTCCCTAGTGCTGGCACTATAGGCGTGCACCCCCACCCCCAGACTCCATTGCCTGCCTGCTCAGCCCGCCTGCAGGCAAGGCTGGTGTGGCATGCGGTGCCAGGGATCGAACCCTGGCCCCTGTGCTTACCTAAGCAAGCACTTAGTCCTCTGAACATTTTTTAAAAAAATAAACATTTTTTAAAAAAAATGTTTATTTATTTATTTGGTAGAGTCTTGCTACACAGATCGGACTTGTAGTGATCCTCCTATCAGCCTCTCCAGCACTGGGATTGTAGGTATATGACACTACAGCCCGTTTCAGTGGCCAGCTTGGTGTGCCCAGGAGTTCTGGGACCAGCACAGCATGTGGTTACTGGAGATTTAACCCGGGTCCTTGAGTTTGCCAGGCAGGTGCTTAGACCGCTGAGCTATCTCTCCAGTCCTATGCTGTATTTTAAAATGGAAGCAGGCCTAAGTGTTGGTGACATTTCTAAGAAAGGGTATGGAACTTCATTCTGCTGCCTTCAAAGACATACTGATCCTTCCTGTGCAGAAACAGCCCAGCCCCCAGGTGCTTTCGGGAGGCCTTTCCTGGCCATGGACTCTGGAAGGTAGGAGCCACTCCTCAGGGGTCTGGCTGAACTCCAAGTCCTGACAGCCCTGGGGACAGCAGGGCTGAGATGCCCAGGAAGGACTGGGTATTACTCTGGTTTGCTCTTTTGGGAGGCCCGGAAGAGTCCAGGAGTAGGGCTTCAGAAAGCAGACAAGGTTGGGGTGGGAGGCACAGCCTGAGGGTGGGGAGCTCCACAGACAGGACAGGGCTTGGAGAGAGGTACCCTTGTAGCACCCACGTCAGCAGCAGACCCTCTGAGCCCTCCTCCCCCAGCCTGGCTCAAGGGAAACAGGACTTAGGCTCTGGAAGGATGGGGTGCTTGGCACAGTGCCCCACAGTTTGCACGTTCTCTGGAGTGTAAGCCTAGCTCCCCCTTAGCACACACCGCAGGGCTGGCCCATCCTTGTAGTATATTAGGTCTACACTGCAGCACACCCTGCGCTCTCTCCCCACAGCGTCCTTGCACGCTGGCAAAGGGCACTAACCTCTGGTAAACAAAGTGGCCCAAAGCAATGGGTCAACTCCAAAAGATGGCTAGCAGCAAAAGGAAAGAACAAGAGAGGACAGAGGGCTGGGGCATCAGACTCTGAGCAAGGGGACGAGTTGGACTGCTGCTCTACCACTTATTAAACATATGGCCTGTTAAAAACAATTTTATTTTTCCTAATGTTTAGCTTCCTCATTTAGAAAAGGATTTGACTGATGCCTACACAGTTCCAGGAAAGTACCAGGTAGTGTGTGTGACAATGCTCTGGGACCCAAGACCCAAGGGTGCCTGCGGTCAGATGGTCAGGGTTGCAGTACCTGCCAGAGCTCAGATTTGAGCCACCGTCCATCTATTCCTCAGCCACAATAACTGGTGGCCAAGGAGCAGTCTTCAGTGTGCCAAGTGCAAGGACAGAAAGCCCCAGACATGCTTCTGCAGTGTGACAGCCTACTGCAGGGTGCTCATTGAGAGTCACCATAAGAACTGTCAAAGGATTCCAACTTCTGCTGGGAGACTCCTGGTATACCACTAACTGGCTTCTAATAGACCACTTCTGGAATTGAGCACTGGGGGAAGTTTACAGTGGTTCATGAGCCAGTTCTAGCCCTACGCCAGGGCAACTGGGGTTTGCCTGCAGTGCCTGCCAGCCCGAGCTATGGTCAAAGCTCAAATTCCATGGTCCTAAAAGTTCATGACAATCTGGCTGCATACACTTCTCACTGTAAATTACCTCACAGCGTCTTGGAAATGGGTGAAATATGTACATGGTAAATAAATTAGAAGTGTGCAGCACTCCCCCCAGTGCGTGTTTAGTTGTGAACACCTATAATCCTGGTATAGTACTCAGAAGGCTATGAGTCAGAAGGCAGATTGGACTACAGAGAGAGTAAGCCCAGCCTAGACCATATAGCAAGAACCGGTTTCAAAATAATAATCATCACCATCATCATTAGAGGGCCAGCAAGATAGCTCAGCAGACTAAGCACCTACTTAGGTAAGCACAAGGGTTTGCAAACACCCCATGCCAAGATAGCCCCACCCCCAGGCGTGCTGAGCCGGACACTGAGTCTAGGCCTGGTAGTGCAAGCCTGTAACTCCCAGAACTGGAGAGGCTGAAAACAGGAGTCCAAGCTGTGTAATGACACCCTGTACCAAATACATTTAAAATAATAATAGGGCCAGGCATGGTGGCACATGCCTATAATCCCAGCACTGGAGAGGCTGAGGCAGGAAGATTGCCAGAAGTTTGAGGCCAGCCTGGGCTACATAGTGAGTTCAAGGTCAGCTTGAACTACGTAGCAAGACTCCCTCTCAAAAAAGAAAAAAAGGGGGGACTAGGGAGATAGGTAACTCAGTAGAATAAGTCCTGGCCTGGCAAGCACGAGGTCCTGAGTTCAATACCTGGTACCACCGGGGGGGCGGGGGGGGGCAAAAACAAGAAATGATAGAGGAGGAGAGGCCGGAGGAGGGAAGTGGCTACCAGCGCTATCCTAATCCTGGGTCTTATCCTCTTCTCTCCAGCTGACAACCCCCCCCCCCAAGGCGTCCCTGGCACGGGGCGCCGGGTTACAGGCTGCACGCTCGCTGGGGTTCTCCCTGCAGGGGCCCTGGCTCTTCAACCCTGCCGCCTTGCTCTCCGAGGGGCCTGGGCGCCCCTACCTGCGGTCTGTGTCCTCCTCCGGGTACTTGTCCACCACACTGATGACGTCCAGCACCACCAGCCCCACGCACAGAATCTGCTTCTCTTCCATGAGGACGCTCACCTAGCTTCCTGGCAGCGCACCAGACAGGACTCCTCCTGCCAGCTCGGCCTCTTATGGTGAGATTGGCGTGCCCGCTGCCAGGGGGGCTCTGGCCCCTCCTCCACGTGCGGAGCTCCTCCTCCTCGCGCCGCAGCGAGGCTGCAATGGGTCGAGTAGGACTGCTGGCCTTGCAGATCACAAGCCTCCGGCTCGTGGACCTCAGTTCCCCTACTCGTGAGACTAGAAAGTGTCTAGGCAACAACTGCAAGCGAAAGCATGTGGCCCTGTGCCACCCGCCCCGGCTTCTCCACCTGTGGTGCCCACTAGGAACCCGGGCAGATGGATTGAGCCAGTGCTTGCAGCCGCAGCTTCTTCGGCCCGCGCCTCCGCCCGCCCCGCCCCGCCCCGCCCCGCCCCACCCCTCACATCACGTGACGGCAGCCAGCCGCTCAAATGACTAGAGTACAGCGCCCCCTTGTGGACGCCTGGCGCCGGCGTGCACCGAGAAGGTGTGGGCTGAGACCCCAGCAGCCGACTCGCGATCTTGGCGGCCCAAGCCCCCGCTCAGGGTGGACAGGGCGGACGGAGCTGCCGGAGACCAGCGGCATGGGGTTCCCTGCGTGGGCCATTGTCTCCCGTCCCAACCCGTGCAGTCCTATTTAATCCTCAGCACGCAGAGCAGTTATGTTTTTGTAGAAAAAACCAAAGTGTCTTTATTCCTGAATAGTTTGGTATTGTGGTGCGGCCGAGCCTGCAGGGGCTCGGCCCGGAGGCCCAGCTGAGGAGCAGAGTGCAAGGATCGGCTCCTCCTCCCAGTTCGGGTCCTGGGGCGGCCGAGGCTGAGCCAAAAGTCTGGAGTGGGCGCCGCAGCCGAGCCGGAGCGTCCCGGGCGTGAGGAGAGGCAAGCAGGCTGGAGGCGACAGGACGGTGCCGGCTTGGGCCGGAACCGCCGCTGCTGGCTCTGGCCTGAGAGCACTGCGACACTTTTACACCTGTTCAAGGTCTAGGTCCTCATACAGCAGGGCTCCGCTGAAGATGGTGAGCGGCTCCTCCGAGTGAGCCAGCTGCCCCATGACCAGGTCGATGCAGACCGTGTCCCCGGCCTGCAGGGGCAGGATGAGGCTGAAGACGCCAAGAGCGCCTGGGCTGGGCTGGCTCTCGGCCACCGGTTTATTCTCCAGGCCCTCGGGCTCGTAGCCCCCCGAGTCTATGCGGGCCACGCCCAGATTGGAGCGGGATAGCACGGCCTCCACTTTTTCGTGCCGGTGCCCTGTCAGCACCGCGCTCAGCAAGTAGCGTCCGGACAACGGCGCGGTGAACACCCCTGGAGACAAGGATGGCAGTCGTTTACTGAGGAGAGACAGAGACCCGAGCCGGAAAGGCTCGGGAAGCCCATCCAGCGCCCCTGGACTAGAAGGAACCACTGGATCCTTTCATCTCTATCCACTACTGCATCACTGGAGTCCTAAAGCATTGCCTGGCCGCAGCGAGCTTAGTAAAGATCTGTGGAATGCATTACTGCTGCCCTCCATACGCAGTCCCTTGCCCAAGCTGTGGTGAGGAAGAATAATCGATGTAAAGAATCAGTTCTGCCCAGATCCAAGGATGAAAAGATTCTCAATGAGAAGTCCCTGCCCAGATTCACCTCCAAGCGATCGACCCCGCCCCCTTCTGGTTTACCGGTCTCTGGGTCATAGGAGCCTCCATCGTTGAGCAGGATCCTGTCGAAGGGGACTGTGCCTGGTTCTGACCGCGGCAAACTCAGGGCAGCTGAAAACGCCACCCGCGGCACGGAGGCAGCTGGAGCCCCCTCCACTCCTAGGCAGGGATAGGGAGGGTGTTAGGGTGGATGCTCAGCCAGCTGGCCAGCTTCCTTCCCTGGGCATCTCCACTCAAGGCTGTCTGAAAGGTTCCAGCCTCCAGACGGGCCTTCAGTTTGTCTAAATTCTAACTTACCCTGTTCGCCTTGGGGACCTGTGAGAAGAGAAAAAGGGAGCAATGAGACTGAAGGCAC
>PVKA01013766.1:0-54177 GCA_004027165.1 Ctenomys sociabilis | reverse complement strand
AACTCCCTATGGTTGCAGAATGCGGGACTGTGTTGGATTGTGGTGTCGAGTTCAAGCACCTAAGGTAGTTGAATGTCAACGGAGTGCCCACTTTTGACAGGTGTAGACAAAGGAAGGGTTGTAGAAAGAAAAAATCATCCTGTGTGTGTATAGACAGTACAGTTGGGTTAGATAACGCTGTGCTTCTACATAATTCTATAAGAGGCAAGATCTGCACTATTGGTGGTGGGACAGGATATTATGTCGGCTTTTAGTGCTATGGTCATCCACTAGGTAAATAATTATTGAAGCTTTGATATAATTCAGCTACATAAATACCTGTAAATATAATATCATGTATGCACCTTGTACAATACCAAAACATTATGAAAACAGTTTGCAATGTATTATTTCATCGACTCTGTATGGTTATGGTGTTTTGAAACTGTCTGATTGACATTTGTATTTCAATAAAATAAAAATAAATGGAAAAAATAAATAAAAGAAAAAAAAATAAATAAATTTTATCTCACTTTGTATATTTTCTTTGGTGTTTTTTTTATTATTATTTTCTTTGTGGTACCAGGAATCAAACTCAAGGCTAGTGCTTGCCAGGCAGGTGCTGTGCTGTTGTGCATTTTCCTGACCTTTGATAGAGCTCTGTGAGTTAGAACTCTAATGATCTTTCTTACTTCACCTTAGAGGAATAGGCACTGTGCTCCTCTTCTCATTTCTGAGAATTCACTTAAAGAACAACAACTTGGGTCTCTCATTTAGATAGACAGCAGTCCTCTGCATCTCCACACCTTCTGCAACTCAAATCACTTGCACACATTCAAATCTTCTGTTTGTGCTCTCCCAGGGGAGAGTGACCGACTTCCTTAGCATTTCCTCCTCGTCCTCTGGGAACTCGTACTGTAGGCAGCTGACATGGATAGACGCATCATAGGCACTTAGGCAGGGCCAGGTTCTCCAAGGTGACAGCACAAAAGACAAGATACCTTGGACTGGGAGACAAATGGATGTTCCCACTGTGGCCAGATCCAAAGACCAAAGTTCAAACAAATGCTTACATCCTTAAAGATTAGCATCTGGGATTAGTAATTACCTGGAAGAAGCCAGAAAGAGTCACTAATCCCATCCATACTGGATAAACCCCTCTTCTACATTACTGGCTTCCCCATTTGGTCCTGGATTTAATCCATTTTACCTGAGCAATTGTGCTTGTAAACTTACTGATTGACCACAGTTTTATGCCGCCTCTTGTGCAAGTTCCCATGCATTCCACTTTACACCCACCTCACCTCATGGTTTTGCTTTATAATAATCCATAGAAAAGGCAGATTCCTGGTCAACCTGCTGGGGTCCCCTTCTGTCCCTCTCTTAGACAGAAGCTCTCTTTCTCCAATAAATATATTCTGTTCTTAACCTCCATTTGTTCCTAAATTTCATTTTTTTTAAATTTATTTTTTATTTTATTGAAGTACAAATATCAATCAGACAGTTTCAAGACACCTTAGCAAGACAGATTTGTTAAATTAATACATTGCAAACTGTCTTCATAATGTTTTGGTATCGTACAAGGTGCATACATGATATTATATTACAGATATTATTTTAGCAGATGTCTCTTATCAGTAAATTAAGAGTGTAGCTGTTTACTTATCTTATTTTTTTATACCTGAAATATATCAAAAATTCAATAATTATTTTCCTAGTGGATGACCGTAGTACTAGAAGCCGACATAATATCCTGCCCAACCACCATTAGTGCAGATCTTGCCTCTCATAGGATTATGTAGAAGCACAGCATTATCTATCCCAACTGCACTGTCCATACACACACATCATGATTTTTCTTTCTGCTCTGATAGCAGTAATGAGTTGGGCAATTAGATGTCTGTATGGATGAGACTGGGCTCACAGAGGCATTATTTCTCTCTAGAACATTGGTAGGAACAAGCACACCAGTTTATCTGGATGATTCTCTGAATACCCATGGGACTCTTGGAACTTTAACTATGACATGGTGGCCTTGAGCTACCCTACTGATATAGGGAAATGAAACTCTCCATCCTAAAGTTATGTGAGATGAGTTCTCATATAATGAGTCGTCTTTCTACCCTGTCATTTTCATGGTAAAATCTTCCTCCATTTGTGTTCTTTGACTACCTGTTTAGTTCTCTGAAGTAGGAGGTGTGCTCATGTACTTTCTCATAGGTATACACACTGACTTTAAATTTTTTTTATTATCATTATTATTTTTTTTGTAGCTGGCTCAGCCCACCCTGGAGGCAGGGCTGGCATAGTATGTAATACCAGGGATCGAACCATGGTCCCTGTGCTTGCCCAAGCTTGCCTACACAGGCACTTTAGACCACTGAGCTATCTCACCAGCCTAAAATTTTATGCTAGGATAAAATTTCTAAGTTGTATTATATATGTGTTTAAATTCATATTTAACATTCACCAAAATTTCAGAAGCACAAATTCAATGTATTAAAAAATTATGAAAAATATCTGGTAAGTTTTAGATTTTGTTATACAAAACAGCTTTTTGGGACTTTCATGTTTGAAAATAAACACTTATTTTTAAATTTAAACTTATGTGTTAATATGAGTTGCTGAGAAGTCAGTTTTCCTGACTAATCAAAGATAGAATGTGTTTAAACTAAATAACATTTTCCTAATTTTGTGGCATATGTGAAATTTGATGCTTATGTCTCCCTTTTTGCCTTTTTTCTCATATAATTTGTGTCTAACAAATGATTCTTAAAATAGCACTTTTCTTCATTCCCTAGAGACAGTAAGAAAGAGTCTGCTGTCTGCATTGGAAAAGGCAGATGTGTATGAGGATCAGACCAGAGCCAGTAGGACTT
Organism: Ctenomys sociabilis; assembly: GCA_004027165.1. NCBI lineage: Eukaryota > Metazoa > Chordata > Mammalia > Rodentia > Ctenomyidae > Ctenomys > Ctenomys sociabilis. The sequence continues at coordinate 51,319 of PVKA01013766.1, read as the reverse complement.
CAGGTGGCTCTTGTGGCAGTGCAGGGGAAGATGGACAGACAGGAGGTCTGAACCTGGATCAGGTGGTGCAGAGGGCAACAGATGGAAACAACTTGTGTAAGTGATATGGGTACATTAATCAAGGTAATGAACAATAGGCAAACAAACAAAAATGATTGAAAAATAAAAACTGTCATCTTCCCCAAATTCTATTAAAACTTTGGGTTCCATTATCTTTTGGTATTCATTTCTAGATACACTCAATTTATTTCATATTGCAACAAGTGACTCTAGATGGAGTGCAGTCATTTTGATAATCACTATTCCATCTAACTATCCCATACATTTTAATGGGCAACAGTGCACAAGTGTGAACTTCTGTTCATGTGCCAGTCCCCATGAGCACTTCCACCAGCCCCTCAGCATGCCTTTTACTTTATGATTTATTTCACAAAGTGAATTCTTGACCTGTTATTTCATAAATCTAAAACCCGTTAGTATAAGAAAGATCTGGGGGAAAAAACCCTTCGAATGACACTATTAAGATTTGAGTATCAGTGAAGTGAAGAAATGATAATAGAAATCCTGTATTTTTATTTTTTCCTCATGTATGGAATGACTCCGGAATGAAAGCACCAAGGGAAGAAGTGTTGTGGCAACAGAACGGGCAGCACTCCCTTGCAGGGGGCACAAGCAAGCGAGATTTTAGCATATTTGAAGTGGAAAGTAATTTGAAAACTGTTTTGACAATTGTTTTCTGAGGTGAAGTTCACATTCAGTCACTTAATGGTTTTTCATTTGAAGAGTGAAGCAGAGGCCACCAAAAGATATTAGAGAAAATACAAAGATAAAGGATGTGGGCGATGAAGCATGAGGCAAATATCTCCTAAGCTGACAGTCTTCTGAAGTTCGGGTGGTGGCGAACACCTCTGCTGCAATTTGGATTGGCTTCGAGCACTGCTGCCTGTGTGTGTGCAAAGCACTCAGCCACGGTGGGAAACTCAGCACTCTGCAGTCTGCGCATGTCGTCTACCTAGAAAGGAACAGCCCCCAAGCTTCTGAACTTGAAAGAAAATCAGTGTAATACAAACAGATAAAACAGCCCCTTTAAAAAAATTAGAGCAACCATTCAAAGAATGAGAATGTGATGCAAATAGGTCTGAAGTTCCCATTTTAGGTACAGCCTAGGCAGTTAGTCTTGATTTAGATGGGAATTTCAGTAGGTAGATAATTTAGCAGAATGCTAAGAATGCTGTATTTTGTTAGAGAATGACCATAGATGTTACCCTTCAGTGATTAAACTATGAGTTGTGGCTCGGAGTGATAGTAAATTCACAGCATAGTAATAGTTTTTAATCTTTCCTAACTTCTTTAGAAGAGCCTATTCACGTGTGTGTGCCTGTGTGTGAGTGTAAGGAACATGATAAATTTAAGACTGACCAGCAAGACTTCCAGTAGCTTTTACAAAGTGAAACTAACAGGAATTTTGAGAGAAGGAATTAATTAAAATTCTTTTAAAAGGAGTAAGTTTGGAGTAGTTGATCACATATTAAGTGAGTAACTACATTTCCTAGCTAACCAGGAAAAAGGCGAGAAACTTCTCAAAATGCACTCAGCTCAAGATTTAAGAAATGGAAGACTGGATGTGGCGTTGTGAGTTTATAATCCCAGGGTTGAGGCAGAAAACAGGAGGATCACTGGGAGTTCAATTGGTGTGGTGATACCCTGTAGACCCTATACTACATATATTTTTTAAAAACCCAAAGATTTAAAAAATGGAGTCATTTCTAACCAGTTTTGTGCAAGTGAAATCTGGCTCTACCTCAAGTGTAGGAAAATCACTTGAAATTAATGATAAGCACTGATGTGCTTCAGTGAAGCGAAGTCTGTTCTTTAGTTTTTGGTATTCTTAATTTGCACATCCATGGTACATTTGTATCATTTTCTTCTACAACAACACCATTAAAATATAAAGAAGCTGATCATTAAAAAGCAATGTCATCTGTCAGCATATGAGAAAACAAATTTTACCCAGCCAATTTTCTGTTTTACTTACAGTAACAAAAATTACAAAATAGCATTAATAGAAAATGTTTTGCAGAACATGAAACAATCTCTGCTTTTTACCCAATGTGTTCATATTCTCTTCATTTTTTCTTCCCGTATCCTTTCAATCCCCTTTACTTAGCTCTGTATCCATTACTGAGTTTAAATGATTTTCCTAACCTTGAAAATACATGCTATACAAGTTAAAGAACAAAGTTTTATTCTTTTCTTATTGAGTGTTCTCCTTCTTCATGCTCTGTTTTGGCCTCTACAATGAGTTCTGTCACAGTTTTCTCTAATCCTTGCCTATGCCAAATGTTGCTCTTACGCTTGGCAAGCAGTGTGAATGTGTGCATGCATGCAAGCACATGTATGTAAATCTGTGTGTGTGTGCACGCACGTGCAACTCTTATTCCTAAAATGTTCTAATATATTGTAATGACATTAAATATAAAGTATATACTGATGTTTCCCAGGTTGAAATCAAACTCCCTGTCTCAAATGCAATGTCATATATTCAGAAGTCTTTTTAATCACAAAAGTAAAATTTTATTCAAGTGTTGCTAGATGACACACTCTAAAAGAAATTCTTGACTGTACTCTCTGAAACATTTGTTTTCTCTATACTTCTACAAATTAGCATATGTCAAGATGCAAGAATTAACCAAATTCCTCAATCCATAAAACTGAAGTACATTATAGTGGTCCTATTATTCATCCTCCCATAACTAACACAATAGTATGGATTATAACCCCAAATCTGTCTTAAATTTGTGTTTTTTCAACTTGATTGGTATCATGATGGATGAGTCATAACTGGTTCTCACCTAATAAAGCTGCTTTCTAACTAATTGCAGCTTTCCATTTTAATTCTTAAATTAATATTATACATAGTTAATAAAATTTAAAAAATAAAACTTGGTTGCAATATTCTGAAGACAACTTCATAAAGGAAGAATTGAATATGACCTCTAGACACATTCCTGATGTTGCCATCCTCTCCTACCTTCTTCAAATCTCCCTATTTTCCATTTTCTATGCCTGAAATTCTTGTTCTTCCCTTCAGCATTTCCCAGTCATAATGACTGAGTCTGTGTACATATTTTTTTTTCATTCTAATGATATACTTCTATGACATGTTATTTTTTCTGCTACTAGCAGGCTTATAAATTAACATTTTCATTGATTAATTAAAATTGAATGGAAAAATAAGCATTTTAAAGAGAATTACTGTTCTAGTTAGATAACCTTGAAACTACCCACACATTTTATTTTCATGATATTTGATAGATATCTAAGGGGAGAAAATACATTTCACTCCACCATTCTAAAGAAATATTTCTTGCTATTGCCTACAAATTAAGTGGATTGAGAATGTGCACAACAGGAACTTGAAAGACAGTGATGAACACAATAAACAAAAGAGCATCAGTGATTTTATGCTCTTACTCAGTATAAAGGCAAATGTGCAAAGAAAAAAACCCACAGAAATCATGCTCGTCCTTTTGAAAACGCTGCTGCCTCTCAAAATTATAGAAAACTGCTTACCATTGGTCTCCTTTGTTGAGTGAATAACAAGATGAAAAAAGCATGCTTTAAGAAACTCTCATCCAAGGCTGGGGAGATGGCTCAGTGGAGTAAAGTGCTTCCCTGGCAAGTGCAAGGGCATGAGTTCAATCCCTGGTTCCGCAAAAATAATAATAATAATAAATAAATAAAAAATAAACCCTCATCTTTGTTTGTGATCTTCCTTTTCCTTACTTTCCCTCTAATAATGTATCATTTAAATTGGGAATAATATATATTAGCTTTTAATTAAAGATATTCATGGAATTTCAAAGAAACAAAATGTGTTTTTCATGCCCTATCAGAAGAGGAAAAGGAACACCAGGGGTCTCTTTACTGTGAAGAAATTCACACACTGCCTGTCATGCTGCCCCCAAAAACTTATGTGCATTCTTTTCAGTAAAAGACATTTAGTCCATCTCTGACAATGGCCAATGTCCTAGCAATTTCAGTCTTGCTAAAATATCCAAGTCTTAAGTCTCCTCCAAGATAGAAGGCAAACTCTTAGCTGCAAGCCCTTTACAAATGCAAATATTGACACTTCCTTCCAACATTCAATGGCACAAAATAAACATTTTCATTCCAAAAGTTGCAAACAAAATAATATAAAGGAATGGGAACAAACTTCTGGATTTTCCCAACTTCTGGGCTCTTCACTGCAGCTTTGCACCCCCTCACAGGTTCACATGTTGTCTTCCAGGGAGCCCGCAGCCTGGCCTCCAAGGCTTTTCTCTGAAATCAGAATAAGCCTTCTTAACCCCATAACTCTTGTATTCTGAATGTACCTAAACCAGCGCATGTGCAGGATGCAAAGCTTTGCTGCCAGCTATAGCAATAGCCAGGCTTTTTCTCTCTCAGCTATGGGGATTTAGTATCAGGACTCCTGGGCAACCCAGGTACGGGGTCAAATTCTAAGGAACAAGTTTTCCATGCTGCTGCCATTCTGAAACATGATGCAAACATCACCATTTTGGAACATGATATTGTATGGCTTTTTCCTCAAAACAAAGTGTTTTACTTTTGCAGTTTTGAGTTTGCAAAGGATGGAGACTAGCTGCTGCGATGCCCTCAGGCCATCTTTTATGTTCTCTCATTCCTTCTCAGCAATGAGATGCCTTTAGCTAGATATCCTTAGCTAAATAGTCCCCAGCTTCACTAGATCTATCTTTCTGGCCAAACTCATAACATTTAAATCATCCTGCTGGACTCTTTGTTATTGATTCTCAATATAGATCAGGCTAAAAGCACCCAATGATAGTCATGCCACAACCTCAACATTCAACTGCCTTGAAATTTCTTCTGCCAGATTAGTTAGTCTGCTGCCCTTAATCTCAGTCTCAGGCAAAATTTCCTGACATGAGCAAAATGCAGAAAAACTTTCTGCTAAGCCATAACACATGGTCTCAACCCAATAGGTCACATGGTCCTTCTTCTCAGCAGAGACTTCCCCACCTGGTCTCTACCAGCAGGATTTCTGTCAGCCTTTAAGCCTTTTGCCCAGAATCTCCCATACAGAACAGCCTGACATGGAAGCTGTGCTCTTTCAGGGCACATCTTAGAACTTTCCCAGACTTTTCCCACAGTCATTTCCAGAGACTCTTGAACCACACAATCAGCTATAGTCACAGCAATGATGCAACACCTGGCACTATATTCTGTGTCAGCTATTTTGCTCTCATTGATGGGACAAAATACATGAAACCAAAATTAAGGAAGGAAAGCTCCATTCAGCTCACAGTTTATGGAGAGTTGGTACATCAGCTGGCTGCAAGGCATGGCACAGGAGCAACTGTTCAAGGTGCCACAAGACAAAAAAAGCAGCCAGAGCAGAAAGATCAGAAGAATGAGTGTCTCTCTCCCTTATACTGTATGCAAGCTAGCTGCCCCTGGGTGGGCACGGCACTCATACCATCTCCCTGACCTCCTGCACAGGCTCAGGATGCTTAAAAGTGAGGACCCTAGCCTCCCTTGAAGTCACTTAATTGAACTTCTAGACTTCTCAAATTAATACATTGTATCAGCCATTATAAACTCTTATCTGTAAAATTATGGTGTATTTAAATTATTATTTCTCTCAAGTAATGTTGGGGAAATAAAAACATAGTCATATTAAATAGCGTGTCCAAAGTCAAAGATTTTGTGATACTAGGGACAAAATTTAATCCAAGAGGTCTTACCCATCATATTTTTTGAATCAGCTCCTTCATCCATTGAATTCATTCTTACAAAGAATGCAAATGATAGCCTGAGTATATATATGAAAATGTTTGTACCTTAACCAAAAAGAAGTCAAATGCTAAAAGAACACAAAGAAAAATGCTTAAAGTGGAGTTAATGAGACAAATATAGATATAAATGTTTTTATAAATTGTACGTATTTAATTATATGTATTGATTAAATTAATACACTCAGTTATATTAAAATATAGTTATTTATATACCTATACTTTTCAATATACTATCAGAATTCTTTAGGGTATTTTTGGCCATCAACTTGATTCTTGTTTTTGTATAAAGGCATTTGTATATTTAAGCCATCTGCAGATGAATTCAGAAAATGACCTATCACCAACAAAACTGATCACTTACATTTTCCTACTGAATTCCTTTCAAAAATAGTATATTTTTTGTATTATTTTATAGCATAAAATTCAAACATTTTTCTTAGTTATAGCAGTAAATTTCATTAAAACAGTCACTGATGGTTATCAAGTTATATAAAACTGTATTCCATACACAAAAACTATATTGCATGCACAAAAATGTATATCATTCAAAATTAGTCCAATCAAGAGTTTTCACAAAAAAAAACCACTAAAGAATATGTCTGCTATATCAAACTTTTAACAATGATTTTTTAAAATCTTTAAGCACTTGGAAAAAGCAGCCCTTGAGGCATACAGTAACTGTAGTTAATTTTCCAAGTTTGAAAATCCCCCACACCTACAAAATTTGCCATATAAAACTGTATAAAGGAAGTGAACCCCATGTAGGAAGTGAACCCCAAAACTTCATATTCAACTTCTCTGAGCATTGCCTTCACACAAGGAACAAATGACCGTAGGCAGAGACTCTCCTCCCTGTCTGACCATTGCTGATGGCCACTAACAAGAGAGATGAGTCTGGGTCAGTGGGCCAGAACAGAGTCTGGGTCTACTCTTTGCACAGGAGTGAACCCTGGTGCCTAGGTCTGACTTTCATGGTCTTCCCTAACACACCAGCAAAAGATGGCTTCATATACAGAAGGAAAGATAGATGAAAAATGACTTAAGCAAATACAAGTAAAATGATCCCTGACTAAACCTGCTGCACCTCACAACTCCAGGAAATACAGTAACATCTTCCTTGATGGAAATAACGCTTCTTGGACTCTCTCAGTCCACAGCATGACTCTCTACACCTGGCAACCCTGACAGGATCTTCACTCTGTGCTGCCAATATCACTTCCAATGAGTTCATTTCAGAAATATGAAAACATCAAACAAATATAGGCTGTTCCTCTCAGCTTCTGAAGCAGCTGACTTTTTCAAAATAGAGAAGTATGTATCACCATGAAATTGAACATTTATACAACATACTACTAAGTGCTGGTTGAAAAGCCTTTTTTTTTTTTTTTTTTTTTTTTGGTAGCAATTCCTACTGAGGGCGATGGAGCCAAAGTTCTGTGAGTATTTTTATCCTGCTCTCCAATAAAGCTTTTAATTATGAATACTTTTTCGAGCACATTACATTAATTAGCCATCTCCTTAACATGCTGCTTCCCAGGGCTCTTTCCATTTCCCTTCACTCTGCTGGGCCCTGGCAGCCGCTACAGTGAGAGGAAGAGTTCAGATGTTTGAAAACAGAATTCCAGGATTCTTTGGCAATGCAAAGAGGTAGATGTGAGCATACAGTACCAGTGCATTGCTGTACAAAGTGTGGTTTCTTTTTTGAAACACAGAGAGAAGGAAAAAAGGGAGAAATTTCATCAGGCTGCTCCTTGGGCTTAAAATAGAGATTCAAAAAGCAGTTTTTTTTGTACCTTATGTCTTTACTTTAATATTATTTGGATAGGAAACTGATTCAACTGAATTAGCCTTAACTGAATTCTGGGCATTTTAGTCACGCAAGCAGGAAAGGAAGAGCAGAGAAGCATGAAACTTATTAGTGCTGCGGCAGAGATAAAATCTTCCGTCTACCCAGATGCCCAGTGATTCCATTTCTTCTCCCACTCACAATTAAGTTCTGTGCACAGTTCTGTGCTCTTCCCAGAAACACATTATCTGACCTTAGAAATTATCTCTTAAATGTCACAATATCTCAGGACTGCCTCACTTTCCAGGGGCTATACTGAAAATGTTGACTCTCCCCAACTGTCTCTTCTTAACTAAGGTTTCAATTCCAGATTTAAGAGCTAATAGCTTTGGTTTGAAAAGATTTTCCAACAATATCCTCATTATGAGCCTCAAATCTGAACTTATTGAAGAAATTTAGATATAAGAAACCATAAGAACCTGAAACCAGGGAAAGTAGAGCTCAGCATCCACCTCGTGTGGGTCCTGAAGCCACCCCTGGCACTGCCAAGCATTCTCTTTTGTCTTTTCCTGTCTTGTACTCTATGTAAGCAGACAGACTTACAGGAGGTCACAATAGAACCACCTCTTCCAAGATGTAGGATTCTTATTCTGTGGTTTTGCTTGTAGCATTGTGTCAGGTGTATAACAGCACATAGCAAGTCTTGAATATTGGAACACAGCTCCACATATCCACTGTGGCATTGCACACAGATGGGCACAGCTCAGAAGAGCATCCAGGAAGAGTTTCAAGACTTTAAAAAAATGTTATTCAATAGAGTTAGAAAGAATAATGTATATTAATTGTTTTCCATGTTGCCAAATCCTTTCAGTTTATATCATGTGCCCACACTTGTAATGGCAATTGTGGACCAAGTGCAATCAGTTTGTGATTACTGATACCTTAGGCATAGACCATGCACGTGGTATAAATACTTTGTTCCTTGGTAGAAATAGAGGAGGTGAAAGGTAGCAGTCTCCTAATCATCCAAATTAGACCTTATGGGATCCCAGAAAGGGAAGTTTGATAAAGTCCAACATTAACATTTCCTCTTGTTAGCTCTTGCAGCCCATAAACAAGGACTAGCACTTTTTATTCTGAAAGTCCATACTGTCTTACTCTTAACAGGCTTAATAAGAGATGAGTCAGCAGGACTTTTATTCACCTAAGTCTCTACACTAGGCCTGAGCACCAAGAGAAATATGCCTTGTCTGTTAAAAAATTACAAGTAATTTACACTGTTTATTAAACAATATTACTTAATCATACAACAAATATATTAAGGAAGGACTAACTCCATTTGAAAAATAAAAATAGAAGGTTCAAAAAAGTTTGAAGGTTTATTCAAGATCCTTGGTGCAGAGATTTAAATATAAGTATTTTCTCAGTTTGGTGTCTATTTTCTTATTGTGTATCTGTATGTTTGCATAAAATGAAAAAGATATTCTACTTGAACATGCTCGATTTTCATCTTCTATTTTAGTAAGACTACCACAGATGTTGGTGGAACATTCTTTTATGTGTAATTGTTTAATTACCCTGCAGTTTCTCTTTTTCTTAGCTTTTTCCTTGTGGGACCGTTAATGCTCAAAACAGCAAAGACTCCAAGACTTGTGTTTCTAGAGCTCATTTTTTCTTTGCTCAATTTCTCTTATTTATAGCCATAAACTTACTTCCAAAATAACTCTCCGGAGCAGTGTTTAAAATAGGAGTAAATATTATAGATATAATTTGTACAATATACAGACATCTCAACAATTTTGCATTATCTTCAAGGGTGTAAGATAAATTATAATGCTTTCATGCAGGTTTTTTTCATTTTTTTATTATTATTTTTATTGAACAAGAAATAGCAATGAGTTTCAAGACAAATTAAGAGGACAGATTCGATAAATTAATACATTAAAATGTATTCATAATATTTTGGTATCGTACAAGGTGCATACATGATATTATACTTACAGGCATTATTGTAACAGATATCTCTAATCAGTGAATGAAGAGAGTGTAGCTATATACATATCTTATTTTATAGCTGAATTATATAACAGCTTCAACAATTAATACTTTCTGCCTTGTTATCTCCCTAGTGTTTGTCCATAGTACTAGAAACCAACATAATATCTTGTCCAATGACTATTAGTGCAAATCTTGCTTCTCATAGAATTATGCAGGAGCATGGCATATTTACCCTAACTGTACTATTTATACATATACATCATGATTCTTTCTTTGTATACCCCCTTTTTTTGTCTATAACTGTCAAAAATGAGCACTCCATTGTCATTAAACAAATTTAGGTGCTTGAACTTGGTGACACAATCCAACACAGTCCAGCATTCCACAATAATAATGAGTTATTGGAAGAAGTTTTTGACTATGGCCATTTACCTCAACTTATTATTATGGCCCCACATCAGATACCTCATTTTTATACTTTTCTGCTGCATGATTAAGACCAAGATAGATCAAGACCTATATACCAAAAGATGTAGCTTTTGTTTCTGATGAGGTCAGTGAAGTCCCCTCAGGGTTTATCTTGTAATCCTGTACCTTATTTTATAGATGCTTTGTCAGTGCCATCCATGTAGATGAGTCATGACCAATGCTTGACAAGTTTGCTCTCTATGAGAGCCCAGAAAAAGTTTTCTTTCCATGTGACTCTCCCCAGGCACAATATACATCATCAATCTGTTTCTTCTGTGGTTCCATAATCTCCTTGTTCAGAAAATTTGGAGCTCAACTAAGTTTCATCATGTTGCAGTACAGGTTCTCCTATGTCCTGAGTCTTCGCTGACCTTGAAAGGCTAGGGCCAAAATGTTGGCTGGCCTTGTGACTTTTCTATTTCTCCAATTTTGATTTATGAACTTAGGTTGTTAACCATCCAGAAGAAAAGCTAATTAGTACCCTGTATCATATGCCGTTCAGTTTGCCATAACTATTTGACTCAATTGCTTTTAGTTGTACATTTCTATTTTTATTTCTTCTTTTGATTTCTTATACAAGGAAGACTATATGATATTTGTACAAGTGTGTCTGGTTTATTTCACTTATGAGTACATGGTCACCTGGCATCCACTTCAATATAAATGCTTCAAGATTATCATTCTTTATAGCTGTATAATACTCCAGTGCCACATCTTTTTCAACCATTCCTCATGTGACTAACCTCATGGCTGTTTCCAAGATTTTGCTATCACAAATTGTGCTGCCATAAACATAGGTACACATATATCACTATGGTACAATATTTTCAGTTCCTCTGGGAAAATTCCCAGTAGGGGGATAGTTGGCTTGAATGGTATTTCCAGTCCTACTCTTTTGAGGAGTCTCCACACTGGTCTCCACAGTGGTTGTACCAGTATACATTCCTACCAGCAGGGGAGAAGTGTTTCCTTTTCCCCACAACCTCACCAACATTTGTTGTTGGTTGATTTCCTTATGACAGCTATTCTATCTGGAGTGAGATGGTATCTCAGTGTTGTTTTTATTTGCATTTCATGGATGGCTAGCAATGTGCAGCATTTTCTCATATACTTATTCATTTCTTTAATTTCTTCCTCTGAGAAGTATGTATTCATCTCAGATGCCCATTTCTGAATGGGGTTTTTAAATTTAAGGACCCTGTTATATCTTAGTTCTTTATATATTCTAGACAGCAGACCTTTGTCTGATTGCTTGTTAGTTAGGAATTTTTCAAAATCTGTGGGTTGTCTTTCCACTTGGTTGACAATGTCTTTTGACGTGCAGAAACCACTCAAGAGTTGATCGCAGTTGTTGATTCTTTCGAGTGTTTCCTGTGCAAATATATGTTTGTTCATGAACTCTTTACCTACCCCTATTTCTCCAGAGTTCCTCCTACTTTCTCTTCCAGGAGATTGAGTGTTTCTGTTTTAATGTTTAGATCTTTAATTCATTTTGACTTTAACTTAGTGAACGGTGATAGAGCTGGGTCAAGTTTTAGCTTTTGGCATGTAGAAAGCCAGGTTTTCCAGCACCATTTGTTAAAGAGGCTATTTTTCTTCCAGTGAGTTTGTTTGGTCCCTTTGTCGAAGATCAGATGGCTGAGTGTGATCGTAAATGCCTCTGTGTCTTCTAATGTATTCCATTGTGCTTCAGGTCTATTTCATTGCCAACACCATGTTGATTTTATCACAGTGGCTTTGTAGTATAATTTCAATTCAGGAATTGTGCTGCCTCATGCCTTGTCTTTGTTGGCCAAGATTGTCTTTGCTATTCTATGTTGTTTGTGATTACAAATAAATTTTAGGAATGATTTATCTGGGTCTGGGAGGTATGTTGATGGCAGTTTGATAGGGATTGCATTAAATCTGTATAGAAATTTTGGGAGGATGGCCATATTCATGATGTTGGTTCTTCCTATCCAGGAGCATGGAGTATCTTTTCATTTTCTGAAATTCTCTATAATCTCTTTTCTTAGGGTGTTGTAATTTTCTGTGAAAAGATCTTTGACTTCCATGCTTAAGTGAATCCTAAGGTATTTCATTTTCCGCAGTGCTATTGTAAAAGGTATTGTTTCTATTGTTTCCCTTTCAGTGTGCTTGTTATCTGTGTAGAGGAATGCTATTGACTTTGAGTATTGAGTTTGTATTCTGCTATGCTACTGAATTTTCATATCATGTTTAGTAGTTTCTTGGTGGAATTTTTAGGGTCTTCCAAGTAAAGTATCATGTCATCTTCAAATAGTGATAATTTAACTTCTTCTTTACCTATTCCTATTCCTCTTATTTCTCCCTCTTTTCCAATGGCTTTGCTAATGATTCCAAAACTATGTTGAATAGGAGTGGTGATAGAGAATATCCTTGTCTTGTACATGATTTAAGAGTAAAAGCTTTCAATATTTTCCCATTTAGAATTTTATTAGCTTTTGAGTTTTCATAGATGGCTTTTATCAAGTTAAGATAGAGTCCATCTATTCCAATTTTCTGTGGGACTTTGAACATGAATGAGTGTTGGACTTTGTCAAAATGTTTCTCTACATTGAGATGATCTCTAATTGAGATGATCATGTAGTTTTTAGATTTCAGTCTATTAATATAGTGTATCACATTGATAGATTTTTGAATATTGAAACATCAGTACATCCCTGGGATGAATCCTACTTGGTCATGGTATGATCTTCTTTATGATTTGCTGTATTCTAGTTGCTAGGATTTTATTGAGTATTTTTGCATCTATGTTCATGAGGGAGATTGGTGTGTAGTTCTTCTTTTTGTTTGTTTATTTCCCTGGTTTTGGAATCAGTATAATACTTGCCTTCAGAAATGAATTTGGGAGGACTACTTCCTTTTCAATTTCTCTGAAGACTTTGAGGAGTGTGTGGATTATATCTTCTATAAATTTCTTGTAGAATTCAGTTATGAATCCATGAGGACCTGGACTTTTCTTTGTTGGTTGGCTTTTTATTACTTTTCATATTTTATTGGCTGTTATTGGCTTATTGAGAGTCATTATATCTTCTTGGTTCAGTTTGGTAATTTGTACCTTTCGAAGAATCTGTCCATTTTTCTGTGTCTTCTATATTTTGAATGTAAAGATTCTCGAAGTAACTATTAATAATCTTCTGAATTTACACTGGGTCTGTGGTGATTTCACCCTTTTCATTCCTTTTGGCACATGATTGAAGTTTTTTTTTTTCCCTCTTTTTGATGAAGTTGGCTAGAGTCTTATCAACTTCATTTAGTCTTTCAAAGAACCAACTTTTTGATTTTTGGATTCTTTGAACTGTTTTCTTTATCTCAATTAAAGTAATTTTTGCTCTAATCTTTATGCTTTCTTCCCATCTTTGTGCTCTGGGTTCTTTTTGCTCTTCTTTTTCTAGTTGCCAGAGGTGTAACATTAGGGTGTTTATTTGTTCCTGTTCTGTTTCCCTAATGTGTGAGTTCATAGCTATGATTTTCCCTTTGAGAACTGCTTTCACACATCCCGCAAATTCTGGTAATTTATGCTTGAATTTTCACTGAATTGCAGATATTGTTGAATTTCTTCTGTGACTCATTGATTGCTGAGTATGGTGATGTTTAATTTCTATGAATTTAGTGGGTTTTTGCGGTTTCTTTTGTCATTTAGTTCCAGTTTCATTGCACTCTCATCAAATAGTATGCATGCAATAATTTCTGTTTTCGTGCGTATACTTAAGCATGACCTCTGGACTAGTGGTCTGTTTTGGAAAATGATCCGTGTGCAGCTGAAAAAAATGTGTATTCAGCTATGGTTGGGTGGAACACTGTATATGTCCACCAGGTCCAGTTGTTCCAAGCTCTGGTCAGTTTTGCTACTTGCTAATATTTTGTCTGGTTAATCTATCTTTTTGAGATAAGGAGGTTTTAAGGTCTTCTGTTAAGATTATGGTCTTACATATTAGCTTTTTCATGTCCATTAAGATTTTTCTTACATAGTTGGGTGTTTTTGTGTTTGGTACATAGATATTTATGAGTGTTACCTCTTGCTCTAGAATTTTTCCCCTGACTAATATATAGTGGCCTTCTTTCTGTCGTTTGATCCTTCTTGTCTCAGAGCAGAATTGCTACTTCTGTTTTTTTCTGAGGTGCTGGGGCATGTAGTTTTGTTTTCCATCCTTTGAGTTTCAGCCTACGAATGTTCTTTCGAGTTAAGTGTGTTTCTTCTTTACAGCATATTTTTTGGTTTTGTTCCCTAATCCACTATGCCAGTCTATTTCTCTTAATTAGTGAACTGACTCAATTTACATTGATGGTCATAATTTAAATGTGTTGACTTATGTTTGTAATAATATTTACCTGCTGTTGTTTAGGATCCTTTGTATCCTGTGTTTAATTGTCTGTCTTGTATAGTTGGTTCCTTTCGTTCTCATTCATGGATTTCTGGTCATTATGGTCTCTCTCTAAAACTTCTTTCAGCAGCCTATGTATTGAATGGCTTTATCATCATGAAATTCTTTAGTTGTTCTTTGTCATGGAAGTATTTCACTTTTCCATAAAACTTGAAAGAAAGTTTTGCAGGGTGTAATAGTCTGGGCTGGAATTTGTTTTCATACAGGACTTGAAGAACTCTGCTCCATGCTCTCTTTGCCTTCATGATTTGAGTAGCGAAGTCAGCTGTAATTCTGAAGGGTTTTCTTTGAATGTGATCTGCCTCTTTTCTCTAGCAGCTTTCAGTATATTATTTTTGTGTTGGATTTCTGGGATCTTGACTATTGTGTGTCTTGTTGTGTTTTTACTTGGGTTGAAGTTATTTGGTGTTCTGTATGCTTCAGTGACCTGAATGTTGGATTGTTTCCTCATATTTGAGAGGTTTTCTGCAATTACTTCTCCCCCTATTTGTTTTGTGTCATTTTTGTTGACTCTCATTCTCGTTGATACCAATTAATCTCACATTGTTCATCCTGGCGTCATCCTGCAGGTGATGGATTATTTTCTCCTAATTTTTCATTGTTTTTAAAAGATTCTTTCTCACCTTTTCACTAGTGGCATCAGCATCTTCCTGATCTGAAACTCTGTCTTTGCTTTCACTCAAATGGTTTTGTAGACTCGTGATTGATATTTTATTTCTTCCATATCTCTTTGACTCTGTTTCCTGCATTCTATTTCTTTTCTGTATTTCTCATTCAAGGAATCCATCAAATTTCTGATCTCCTCTACTTTTTTAATCCATGTCTTCTTTAGAGGTAGTTATTAATTGTTTTTCTGCCGAGTGTTTTCCAAGTTGGGTTTCTTCTGTATATTTCTGGGCTTGTTTCTGTATTTCACGTGCTATGATTTCAAAAAGTTCTTTTTTTTTTTTTTTTCAAAGAATTTGATTTCTGCTTTGAGTTCCTCATCACCTTTCTGATGTTGTTTCTTTGCTTCAGACACTGTTCATTCATATGTTTCAGCCTGAATAGTGCTCTCTGCACTTGTTTGGGTGAGTATTGGTTGTCCCCCCAATGTTTCTGGATTTGATTCTTTATTTAAGATGCTATGTATTCAGATATTTCTTTTTTTATTTCAGGAATTACTTCTTGTCTGAGTTCCTCTATACCTTTCTGATTTTGTTCCTTTACTTCTGTATGTGTTAATTCATTCATTTCAGCTGAACTAGTGTTCTCTGTACTTACTGGTGGACTCAAGGCCTGAGATTCATTTTTCTCCTTGTCTTTGTCATTTTGTATAGCAATGAGCTCTGACCTTTGGTGTAGAGCTTTGGTGCACCTTTAACCTTAGTATGTAATGAGATTGGGGTGTCAGTCTATTACGTTTGAGGTTATCCAGTTATGCCTGTCCTGGATCTAGCTATTGTGTTCATTTTCTTTTTGATGCAGCTCCTGTGGTTCCCCTCTGTTGCTTCCCTGATAAGGCATGCACAGACTGAACCGGCATGCAGAGTGAGTAGTGAAAATTCTTACTATCTTGGCTGGCTTTGGGCAAGGATCTGGAAAGTCACCTGGAATCAGTCCTCATGTCTCAGCCAAGTCACTCTCTAGGTGGGCCTGCCTGGGCTTTGGTGGATCTGCTGGGCTCCTAAAAGGATAGTGGATGTTCTTATTCACTGGTAGGCTGTTCTGGGTCCGGGGCCGTGGGATGGGGCCAAAACCGAAGAAGGCTGGGAAAGGTCCCTCCAGCAATGTGGGCCTGGAGCCCTCACTCACATGTCAAGCTGTGCTGGTTCTGGGCCGTGGGGTGGGACCTAGGATCGCTAGGAAATGTCTCTGGCAAGGTGGACCTAGAGCTCTCAGTCACTGGCAGAGCTTCCCTGGGTCTAGGGCTGCAGGCGGGGACATGGGAATGCTGGGAAATGTCTCTCTGGCTCAGTGGGCCTGGAGCTCTCCTCTTTCATGCAGTTTGAAAGGCAACTTAGAAATTAAATGGTAATCTTTGTATTAATAAGTGTGCTGTTACATTTCATATTCTCTCTAACTGCCTTAGAGCATCATAGGGTATTTCAAAGCCAAATTTTTGTGAGAGATTCCATGCTGTCTTGTGCCTGCAGACCCAGCCCAAACCCAGCTTGTGAATGTGACTCTCTGCCATGCTCTCAGAACCTCTGTAGATGCAGCCCAAGCCCAGGCCATGCCAGTGTGTGGGAGAGTTTCCATGCTCCCATTTGCCTGCTCGATCCTTCTGGACCTGTCCCAGGCCTCCTTGTGAATGAATCCTTCTGTCCTGCTCTCCAGACACCTCCAGCACAGGCCTGGCATACAGGTCTGGGAGGAAACTCTGCAGCACAAGTTCCTGCAGAGGGGCTAGAGGCAAGATACACCCAGCTAATCCAGGAACAGAACATCTTGCCACAGGGGTACAATGTATTCACTTCCAAGGATTGCATCATGAAGAAGCTAAGCACAGAATCCAGAGACAAGCCAGGCACTAAAGAGTGAATTCAAACTTCATAGGTCTGTACAGAAATTTCACAGGTCAAATCTCTGAATGAATAGTATCTATAGTAAAGAAACAAATGCAGAAATGTATAGAGGAACCCAGATCAGAAATAACCTCTGAAATATAAAAGAAATCTCTGAATTGGTAGTGTGTGAAGTAAAGAATCAAATGTAGAAATGTATAGAAGAATGCAGATCAAAAATAATCTCTGACGTAAAACAATTAATAACTGCTTCTCAAGACACTGATTTAAAAAAAGAGATTAAAGAAGCAATAGAATATTTCAATGAATAATATAGGACACAAATAGATTGCATGAAGCAGAGTCAAAAAGATACAGAAGAACTTAAAATCTGAATCACAAGCTTGAAAAACCATATAAATGAAAATAAAGTTAGAGTTTAAGATCGTAAAGCCACCATTTCACCTGAAGAAAGGATAAGAAAAGAACTCTTAAAAACAATTAGGATGCAGGAAAAAATTCAACACATGCAAGATGATGTGAAGATGAACAATGTGAGGCTAATAGGCATCAATAAGAAAGAAGGGGTCAATATAAATGATATAAAAAGAATATGGGCACTATTAATAGCAGAAAACTTCCCAAATATGGGGAAACAATCTAACATTCAGATAACTAAAGCATACAGAATTCCAACTAACATCAACTCAGTTAAAAACCCACTGAGACATGTAATACTCAAGATCCCAGAAATCCAGCACAAGAACAATATATTGATAGCCAATAGAGAAAACCCATCAGAATAACTGCAGGCTTCTCTTCACAAACCACGAAGGCAAGAAGAACATGGAGCAGAGTACTTCAAGTCCTTTATGAAAACAAATTCCGGCCCAGACTACTGTATCCTGCAAAACTCTCTTTTAAGTTTGATGTAAAGTTGAAATACTTCCATGACAAAGAACAACTAAATAATTTCATGACCACCAAGCCAACCTAACAAAGATTACTAATAGATATGACACAGACGGACCAAAATGATCAGAACTCCAGGAATGAGAACAGAAGGAACACACTAAATATAGCAAACAATTAAACACAGGAAAAAAAGGAGCAAACAACAGCAGTTAAATAACATGTCAGTGATAAGTCAGTGCACCTCAATTATAACCATCAATGGAAATGCACACAGTTCAAGAATTAGAATAAATACACTGGCACAGTGGAATAGGAAACAAAATCTAACAATATGCTTCATTCAAGCAACACACTTAACTCATAAAGAAATTCATAGGCTGAAAGACAAAGGATGGGAAACAATACTACACAACCCAACACCTCAGAAAAAAGCATGGGTAGTAATCTTGCTCTCAGACAGTATCAACTTCAAATCAAGAATGATCAAATGAAATAATGAAGGCCAATATACTGGTTAGGGGAAAAATTCAAGAGGAAGAGGTAACACTCATAAATATGTAAACAGCAAACACAGGAGCACCCAACTATATAAAACAAATCTTAGTGGAAAGAAAAAAAATCTAATATTGAATACCACAATCTTAACAGGATAACTTAACACCCCTCTATCCAAAAAAAATAGGTCAAGCAGACAAAAAATAGCAAAGAAGTAGCAGAACTGAACTCCAACTTGGAACAAAGGGACTTAGTGCATATATACAGAATATTCCATCCAAACACAGCTGAATACATATTTTTTTCAGCTGCACATGGGTCATTTTCTAAAATAGACCACACACTACTCATAGGTCATGCTTAAGTATATGCAAGAAAACAGAAATTATCCCATAAATGTAATCTGAACACAGTGCAATGAAACTGGAAACAAACTACAAAAGAAACCAGAAAAAGCCCATAAATATGTGCAAATTAAACAACAACCTAAAGAGCAACCATTGGTTACTAATGGAAATAAACAAGAAGTTGAACAATATCAACAGTTCAATGACTATTGAAGCACAACTTATGTGAAATTATGGGATGCAATGAAAGCAATTCTTAGAGGGAAATTATACCTGTGAACTCACACATTAAGAAAACAGAATGGGAACAAATAAACACTCTTACACTACACCTTCTATATCTAGAAAGGAATAACATACCAAATTCAAAGCCCAATGATGGGAAGAAATCATAAAGATTAGAACAGAAATTAATTGAATCAAGATGAAAACAGTTCAAAGAATTAATGGATCAAAAATCTAGCTCATTGAAAGATTAAAAAGAATTGATAATCCCCTACCTAACCTCATCAAAAAGAGGAAAAAAATTCAAATTCAAGCAAAAAAAGAATATAAAGGTTGTAATTACCACAGATCTAGTGGAAAATCAGATTATCAGTAGCTACTTTGAGAATCTTTACTCTCACAGAAAAGAAGAGACAGAAGGAATGGACAGATTCTGAGAAAGGTACAAATAACCAAAACTGAACCAAGAAGATATAACAACACTCAATAAGCCAATTAACAGCCAACAAAATACAAAATGTAATAAAAAGCCTACTGACAAAGAAAAGTCCAGGTCCTGAAGGATTCACAGCTGAATTTTACAAGAAATTTATAGAAGATATAATCCCTACACTCCTCAAACTCTTCAATGAAATTAAAAAGGAAGCAGTCCTCCCACAATCATTCCTGCAGGCAAGTATTATACTGATACAAAAACCAGGGAAAGATACAATTAAAAAAGAGAACTCTAGGCCAATCTCCTTCACGAACATAGTTGCAAAAAAATCAAGCTTATACTCCTTGACCAGGTAGGATTCATCCAAAGGAACAAAGCATGGTTCAATGTACACAATTCTATAAATGTAATACACTATATCAATATAGCCAAATCCAAGTACCACACAATCATCTCAAATGATACATAAATGTCTAATACTCATTCATGCTCAAATTCCTACAGAAAATTGAATGGCTTCTCCTTCAATGTGATAAAATCAATTATGACAATCAGATAAGATAACTCTAAATGGGGAAAAATCAAATCTTTTATTCTCAGATCTGGCAGAAGACAAGGACATCTGCTAGAACCACTCCTACTGAATATATTTGTGGAATCATAAGCTAGAGCCATAAGACAAGAGAGAGAAATAAAAGGAAAAAAGTAGGTAAAGAAGAAGTTAAATTATTATTATTTGCAGACGACATGATACTTTACTTGGGAAGGCCCAAAAATTCTACCAAGAAGATACTAGAATTAATCCATAAATGCAATAACACGGCATGATACAAAGTCAATACCCAAAATCAGTAGCACTACTCTACACAATAGCAAACACATTAGAAGGAAATTAGAGAAACAATACCCTTTACAATACCACTGCAAAAAATGAAATATATTGTAATGAATCTACCTAAAGAAGTCAAAGATCATTTCAAGGAAAATTACAGTACTGTGAAAAAAGAGAGCGTAGAGGATTTCAAAAAATGAAAAGACATTCCCTGCTCCTGGATAGGAAAAATCAACATTGTGTAGATGGTCATACTACCAAAATTGGTGTACAGATTTAATGTAATCTCTATCAAACTACCACCAACATACCTTACAAACTTAGAGAAATCATTCCTAAAATTTATTTGGATCCAGAAAAAAACATACAATAGCAAAGACAATCCTGGGCAACAAAGACAAGGCAGGAGGAATTATAATTTCTTACTTGAAATTATACTACAAATCTACTGTGATAAAATCAGCTTGGTATTGGCAACAAAATAGACCTGAAGATAAATGGAATAGATTAGAAGATGCAGAAGCCTCTATGAATTTACTCAGTCCCTATATCTTTGACAAAGGAGCCAAACATTCTTACTCAAAGAAACATACCTTCTTTAACATATGGTACTGGGAAAACTGGCTCTCTGCTTGTCAAAAACTGAAACTTGACAAAGGTCTATCACCATGGAATAAGCTGAAAGCAAAATGGAGTAAAGATCTAAATATTAAAACAAACACTCAGTGTCCTGGAAGAGAAAGTAGGAGGAACTCTTGGAGACATAGGGGTAGGTAAAGAGTTCATGAACATACATCAAATCACATGAGTAATAGCTGAAAGAATTAACAATTAGAACCTCTTCTTATTGATAAGTTTTTGCATGACAAAAGAAATGACCAACAAAGTGAAAAGACAGCACACAAATTTCAAGAAAACTTCACTAATAAGCATACAGATGAAGGTCCACTATCTATAATATACAGAGAACTAAAAAACATTAGGGCCCCAAAATTTAAAGACTCAACTCAGAAATAGACATGTGACATGAACAAATACTTTACAGAGGATGCAATTAGAGAAGCATATAAATATATGCAAAAATGCTCAACAGCACTAACTATCCATGAAATGCCAATTGAAACAACATTGAGACACTATTTCACCCCAGAAAGAATGATTATCATGAAGAAATCACCCAACAAAAACGTTGAAGACGCTGTGGGGGAAAAAGGAACACTTTTCCATTACTGGTGGGAATGTAGACTGGTGCAACCATTATGGAAATCAGGGTGGAGACACCTTAAAAAATAGGACTGGAAATTCCATTCAAACCAGCTACATGTGCATCTATATTTACAACAGCATAATTTATGATAGACAAATCTTGGAAACAACCAAGATTCCTGTCACTTAGGAATGGATGAAAAAGACGTGGTATTTTTATACAATGGAGTGTTACTCAGCTATACAGAGTGATAAACTTGAAGCCTTTATATTTAAGTGGATGCCACTTGAAGATATACACATAAGTTAAATAAACCAGACCCATAAATATAAATG
The DNA here is from genome assembly GCA_004027165.1 of Ctenomys sociabilis. NCBI lineage: Eukaryota > Metazoa > Chordata > Mammalia > Rodentia > Ctenomyidae > Ctenomys > Ctenomys sociabilis. The sequence continues at coordinate 29,564 of PVKA01013766.1, read as the reverse complement.
TAATATAGTCTCTAGTGTAAGAACTCAAAAGAATGAAAAAGAGAAAGTTATAACACAATTAAAAGGAAAGCAAGAACTTAAGGATTACATAATGAAGAAAGGGAAGAAGAAAAGCTAGGAAACATGATAGGGCAAAACCATACATTTAAATGCACAAGATAGTTAAGGAAATGCCCTGAAAATCTTCAGCAGGTTGCTGAAACTAGAAGTTAATTGGTAGGATTCTCACCTTAACTAACTATGTACATTAATACCTGTAAACTAATCAACTGCACTAAAGATAACAATGTGTAATAATAAGGTCATGTTTGGAATGTCTGTCATTCTGGTCTTCTAAGTATGTAGTGCTTATTAAGTTGTATCAATTAGTGCCATACTGTCACTCAAGTAAATGTTTGTTTAAAAAAATCATAATAAATGAAAACAAGATGTCATAGGACTGTCCTGTTACACTGCTGTATATGGTTAGACTTATAAATTTCAACGTAAAAATATGTCGTTGCTTATTCCAATTTGTTTAAATCTTTTTTTACATTTTTTTCACATTATATAGGGATTTAATGTTTAACATATTGATACTTGGTAGAAAATGCCTGTTCCTTGCTATGTCTAAGATGTTTGATATTCAGACAGATAGTGAGGTTAAGCTCAACTACTTATGTTATAGTATAAAACTATCATTAAACTACTCTTCTGGAGTTAATAACCTAAGTTTGCAGACGAAATATGAGAGAAAAAGAAGGGCTGCAAGGACAGCCAATATTTTGGCCCGAGACTTTCAAGGTCAGTGAGAAATCAGTGCATAGGAGAATCTGTAGTATGACATCATATAACTCAGTTGTGTCCCAAGTTTTCTGATAAAAGCGATTATATGACCACAGAGAAAAATGATCTATGATGTAGTGTGCCTGAGGAGAGTGATGTGGAAAGAAAGCATTCTCTCAGGATTTCACAGAGAGCAAAATGTTCAAGCAATGGCCATGACTCATCCACAAGAATGACACAGACAAAGGATCTACAAAGTGAGGTACAGGGTTTCAGGATAAATTTTGAGGTCATTTTACTGTACTTGGAAGATACAAAATATTATCTAAAATTTTAAGTAATGCATTTACTATTAACATTAGAGTATGATAAATCAGGCAGGCTGAGCTTTGCTAAGTAATACTAAATATTTTTAAAGCTGTGCTGGCCTCCATCTAGAAGCTATCACTATGATCTCTTTTTTTAATTATTTAAGTTTATTTGTAGAATTTAGAAATACATAATGATCACACTCATCATAAGAAACTTAACACATACATGATACATATCTTAATTCTTTTTTCTAATGTCCCTTCCCTCCTTTCAATCCTTCTTCTCCTCCTTATTTATAAGAGCTTTGTTTCCATTAGATTCTGCTTTTCTCATTTTTCCTTTGCCTTTCTTTCCTTTCCCTTCCCCTTCCCCTTGTTTCCCTTTCCATTGAACAATGTTATGGTTCATGACTAGTTGTCCCCCTAAGCCTCATCCAGTCATGGGTCAAACTTCTAGAATTTGTCATTAATTAATAATTCAACTCTGGGATTAAGAATATGAGTGCTGCTGGGATTATGGGTGTGAATGCCATACCCATGCTGGGACCGATAGTCAGGATGCAGTAGAAGGGAGGGAGAGAGGCTTGCTCTCTACTTTCTCTGCCACTGCCACTTCTCTTTTTGCTCTTGCTGCTTTTGAGGTTTTCCACCTTCATGAACTGCTGCCCTCTGCCATGTGCCACTTTGTCTTGGAGCCAACTGATTGTGGACTGAATTCTCCACAAACTGAGCTAAACAAACTTTTCTTTCCTTAATTTGGAGTGTCAGGTACTTTGTCCCAGATTCAGAGAAAAGCAATTAAGACAAACAATTTCATCCTATCATAAAATCAATTGTACATTAAATATTAAGTATTCAAACAGTAACACTGATTCTACTGGAAAATAGAATAGGTAAAACTCTTGAAGACGTAATTGTAGAGAATGATTTCATGAAAAACCTTGATCACACAGAAACTATCACAAAGAATCAACAACTGTGATCTTTTCTTTCTAAAAAGCTTTTGCACAGCAAAAGAAAACAATAGAGTAAAGAAGCAATCACAGAATGGAAAAGATTCTTCCTAGGTATTCCTCAAACAAAGGGCTAATTCCTAGAATATATAAAGAACTCAAAAAAATCAGAAGTCCCCAAATTGAAAGATTCAACCCAAAAGTGAGCATCTGAAATATGAAAATACCTCTCAGATAAAGAAGAAAAAATGGCAAATAAATATATGAAAAAAATGTGCAACACCACTGGTCCCTCAGGATGTACAAATTATAAAAATACCGAGAGTCCGTATTACTCCAGCAGTAATGGTTATCATCAATAAATCAACCAATTACAAATGCTGGCAGGGTTGTGGAGAAGGTGGAACCCTTCTCCGCTTTTGGTGGGAGCGTAGACTGGTACAGTCACAGTGGAAGTCAGTGTGGATGTTTCTAAAAAAGAATTAGAATTAGTGGATCCACTTAACCCAGTTATTCTTCTTCTTAGAAGAAGAACCAAAGAACCAAAAGAAGCATACCACAGTGATATACACATACCCACATTCATATTGGCACCATTTCTAAGAGCTACATCTTGCAAATAGTCCAAATGCCCACCAATGGATGAAGCTTAAAGATGATGTGGATTTTTTTATACAAAAGAGAACTAGTCTTCTACATAGAATGATAAGCTTGAGACATTTCTAGGTAAATGGATGTACTTTGAAACCATGCTCCTAAATGAAATAAATTGGACACATATGTGCAAATTTCACATAATGATGATGATGATAAAAAAGAATCAAAGCACTGTTTGTTTAAAAATTAAAAAATGTAAGTTTTTGACTAAGAAATATTTAATAGATGTTAAAAACAGAGAGGTAAGAATAAATTAAGTGCCATTAAGCATATTTTAGATGTTATTTATTTATACTTGGAATTAAACTCAGGACATCCTTGCCAGTAGTCACTGTGGTATTGAGTTATATAGATGTAGTTTATAGATCAATTTAAAATACATCATTTAGAAAACAATATATTTAATCCTCAATCCAGATCTCCAACTATGAACACTTTCTAGCATGGGCTTTTTTTCATAGGAAATGATAATAAAGGAATTTTATTCCATTGGAGTCTGCTATTTTCCCAGTCTACGCTCCCACCAAAAGCTTTTTACTATGTGTAGACAGAAAGAGAGAATTAAGAAAGTACAAAAGGAAAGATGGAGTTGGGGCTCATTTAATCACAATGGCAGACTCTGGTTAGGTGCACTAAGTCGCATTTCCTGAACTGTTATTCATTTGATGGTACTTAACTTAATATGTCAGTCAGAGCTCCCTCACTGTGACAAACTATCTGAGAGACCACTTCCTGGGAAGAAAGATTCTTTTTGGTTTACAGTGTCAGAAGTCTCAGCTCGTGGTTGATGGGTCTTATTGCTATGGGTATGAGAAAAAGCAGGCAGCAAGCTCCTCACCTCAGGGTGTAGTGGCTGGAAGGAGAGGCTGAGACAGTGGGAGAGGGGAGGCCACCGACCAGACACGTGAGCAATGGCTTCCCAGGACCCATGGCCTCTAATGGGCCCCACCTCTGAAGATCTCTTGCCTTCCCATAATGCCTTCAAATTATGGTAACACTGCATTAATACACTCATGAACTTAAATATTCCTTTCTCCAAGCCTCATCTCTAAACATACAAAATTGTTGAGGGATATTTTAGGTCTAAAGCACAGCGTTTATAGACAGGAACATTTTATAACATCTTACACTTGAATTTTCTCAGTTGTAAAATGCTGCAAGGTTATGTCACATTCTTCAGAGAATTTAAGGCCTAATCAAGAGAATTTAGTTTTAATGACAGTTTTCCTTTTGTGTGCTATATAATTTTGCCCTGAGTCGAGCCTCACTGAGGTGCCTCAGCTAGCAAACACTCTGTCACTTACTTGCAAGAACGTAGAATCAATAAAATACATTTAGACCTCTATAAACTTGGATAGTATTAGGACTTCAGGACACTTCTACTCAGAAAATTGGGTACTATTATGACTGAAGAATCTCTCAGTAAGTCCTAAATTATTGCTTTTTCAATATACATGCTTATATAGCTACACTTTTTTTCATTTTTCCCAATCTCTCTTTGCTTTTCTTTTTATAAGCACTGTATTAATATCACCTTTATTTTCTTGTAACTTGAGCCAGGAGTAAATTCTTTCATTCCCATTACTATCCATGCAACTGCATCATGCAGTGCCTGTTCTAAAGAGGACATTTCCAAATGAAAGATAAAAGTAGGTTTAAGGGGGAATTGACTTTTCTCACACACATCAGGAACATCATTAGTGGCTCCTTCACAAACTAAGTCTATTTTTTTAAAAAAGTAAAATTTACCATGGCTAGCCTCATTTTTCTGGAGCCATGCATTAGTATCACAAGCATTTTCATCCACATTGGACCCAGATGCACAGGTTTATTCGTGCCAGAGGGGCAGATGAAATACACCCTTCAGTTCTGGCAGGTGTGTTCTGAATTCCAGAGTATTTTCTCCTTCCCATCTGTACCTATATGGTAGAAGCACATTTATTTTAGTCACATTGCTCTTTCCACTTAACAAAAAAACCAAGTCAAACTTTAAAAAGCTGAAAATTAAAGGCATCCAGTGCTATTTTAGCTAAGTTTGTGCTTTAAGCAGATCAGCAAAAGGACTGCAGGGAAATTTATAAAACCAAGCTCTTTACCACATGCCTCCCACATTCCAATGGAAGCATCCTTTGCATGAGCAATGGCTCTTCTGCAAAGCTATGCATAAGAACTTTCTTGTTTACCAGCCATGCAATATTTATATTATAGAATATAAAACTATTTTAATTTTATCTACTAACTGCATATCTATTGAATTCATGACTTTTTCCTATATTATAATTAGCATATAGTAATTTTATTTTCCCTGTTGGTGCTATCATTCTATTCTACTTTGCGTGTTTTCTGAGCCAAAACATGTTGACAAGCTTAAATTTACAATCTTTCCTGAAAAAAATCTTACCTTCAACTTTGAAAATGCAGCTCTCAGTCAGCTAGATACTCTGGTGTGAAAGTACTCCAAACCTGAAGGATAGAGCCTCATTCTAATTGAATATCCATAACTCAAAAATTTAAACTCTGAAATGCTCCATAATATGAAAATTTTTGAACACTGACTGATGCTATAAGTAGAAAATTCTATACTTGACTTCATGTGATAGCTCTCTATTAAAAAATTGCTGTGTTAAAATTTTGCATACAATTGCTTTTATTACATTGTGAAACATAGTGAATTTTGTGTGTAGATTTGGTATCACATACGTATGCACATATTCTAAAATTCAGAACAAGTTCCCAAACTAAAACACTTCTTCCCCTACACATTTTGAATGGGGACACACAAATTAATCTGGGAAAGAACAAAAGTATGCCAGCAGTCTAGGACAATAGACCACTTAAAATACTTGTTCGGTAAACTTCAAAAACTTGAGAATTCTTCAAGATAAGGAGGCTAAGGAACTGCAATAGGCCTTAGCAAATTATGGAAAAATGAAGACTGTGTGGCCTTAGATCAGATCCCACAACCTAACAGAGGATGTTGGTGGACATATGGTAGAATTCACAGAAGGTCTATGTGTTAATCCAACTTCTTATGACAAACAAAATTACCTTCTACAGAGATGAGACTCGTTCTGTGGTATAAGGTGGTGATCTCAGAGCTTTGAGAACTCTGGTATGTGTCCGGGGATAAGGGTACCCATCCAGTAACCTGAAGTTCTTCCATAGACCTTACCTCCCAATAGTGCTGCCCTTAACACATAAACTTATTTGAGATTATTCAAGATTTAAACTGAGCAGTCCTCAAGAGGTTAACTAACATTATCATCCCAATCTTGATTTTCTTCTCTCAAACATTGTATTATGGTAATATAAGATGCTAACATTAGGGGAAACTAGTACAGGTGAGGGATATAGGGAATTTTATACTTCAGTTTAAATATTAAAAAAATCTTAAAAATTGATCCCTATGCACAAACCATGGTCATTTTCCAGAATTTTGTTTGAAGCTTGATTTTCAGGGATTGTGGGGACTCAACAGAGTAGAATGATTATACGGCCCTGTGGAAAATGTTATTCTGGGATAGATTCACCACAGTGAATTAAAAACAAGCTTTAGAAAAACAGCAGAATGAAAGGCCAGGATGGAAGGAATCATAACTCATTACTGTTATTAATATTCTTAGGGGAGCTCAAAGCAAGAAAGTGGGACTCAGCAGCCAGCTGTCCGCCCTGCGCTGACTGCTCATCTCAGTTTACAGCTAACATGAGGAGTGAAGATACATGCTTCGTGGAGGTAAGACAGTGCCTTTCATGGACAGCACTCGTACTATGATCAAGGCAGCTGCCCTGTATCCATTGGCTCTGTGTTCACCCATTCAACCAAGGCTGAACCCTGGAGTCTGCTTCAGACCACTCTCCCTAGTGAGCGCACACAGCTCCCTCTCTTTTGGCCATTTTTGACATTGCTTTTTACCCTAACAACTATTTACGTAGAACTTATATTAAGTGTTGCAAGTTAACCAGAGATGGTTTGAAATGTATGTGAAAGTGTGTGTAGGATATATGCAAATCTGCCACTTTGCAGAAGGAACTTGAGCATTTGCCCCATTTGGTGTCACCAGGGTTCATGCAACCCATCCTCTGAGGATACTGAGGGGCACAGGACTAACATGAATGGTATTAAAAAGTACTTCCTTTTGGGAATCCCAGAGATGAAAACAAATCAAAATATTTCCAGAAATTCACATAAATACTTTCACAAAATTGAGTACACCTGCAACTGGAGCTTTCTTTGAATAGAGTGGCAACCCAAGGACATGACAAACTGAGCTGCTGAACCCTGGAATGGAAGGAGGCAGCATTTTACTCTTTACTGACCGGCACTTAGAATTTTAGGTCTGATAATTTCAGCCTATTCAAGGGGGAATCAGAATTTAATCATGTAGTCAGAGTAAAATTCTTAAGTATTAACTTTTACTTCTCTGTCCTTTGAAATGTGTAGCATCTCTAATGTTTCATCTACTATTTTTATTATTGTACTCTCTTTAAAATAAATATAAATTAAAAATATAAAAGAAAAAAAAAAAAACTCTTGTAGGATTCTGTCAACCAAAAGGGCATTCTGTGGTTACCATCCTCCGTTAGATAGTGATGCCATATTTAATTTGTTTATTTTATTAGTACATGTTGGCAGTAAATAATGTTTATATCTCTTTGTTATGTGTGCACAACACATTTCAGTTCCTTTTCATCCCTTCCATCTCTTGGTTCTCTTCACACTCCAGAAAGTTCTATTTTCCCACGGTCTGTCGTTTATTTTGTTTTTTATTAATTTTTGAGTTTTCACGTGGAAGAAACCAAGTGATGTTTAAACTATGTATCTGAACATTACTTAACATTATTTCATTTAGTGTTATGGTCACACATACGTTTTGATTATAAAGTTTATCATGAATGGTGTTTTTAAAATGAAATTTTAATAAAAGTAAAAGACGTCCTACTGGTTTAGTAAATAAAAATATTACTTTAGGAGGTAATATTGTACTCAACAGTCAGCAATTATCTATGAAACAAAAATATAATTTCTATATAATGTACTGACACTACTTTCCCAAATGTGTGAGGGTATAAGAACATTCAGAGAGAACATCCAGTGAGTGTGTATGTGACACTGCACTTCTTCAGAAAGCTGCGAAACAGGAACGTGAAGTTTCGTGTTAATGTGTAGAGATGTTTGGCTCTGAGACCACACCAGAGCCACACCCTGTTCCCTGGGCATCTTAAGATGAACGATTCTCCCCTCACCCTTGGCATAAAGGTGCAATCTGAAAGCAAATTTTCAGGAGTGAATGCAAGCATCCCTCAGAATTAGTGTACTAGAAGTTCAATTCCAGCGTGACATTCTGAAGAGGCAAGTTGTTCAGAAGGTGATCATGAAGTAGATCCATGCTGTGTATGGGCCTGGAGCCAGCTATCCAGACCTTCTTGCACTTCTGCCATCTGCCACATATAAGCCCAGCATATTAGTCCTGGTGTCACCTGAGTGTGTCATGTTGGTCTTGGACTTTCCACATCCTAGAGCTGTGGAAGAAAAGTTTTCCAACCTGAGCTCTGTTGTCTCAGCACAAATATGCAGACAGAAGTATTAAGCCACCCTTGAGTAGATTCTAAGCTTTGTTCTTTAGTATGAGAGGAAGCAAATTCTTTAACTTTCTGAATCCAAGAATCTTAAAATGTAATGCTTGGATATTAAAGGTACTTAGTATTTTGAAAGTGAATATTCATAACTGACACAAATTTATTAGAAGTTATATTTTTGAATTTTTCATTCTTGGGAACAATACTAGTTTTCAAAGTTAAAATTATAACAACCAGCATGGCTGTGATTTGATACATCAAGAATTTAGTCTGCGGCAGGGGTACAGTGCAGTGACATAGTACCTGCCTGACAAGTGCAAGGTCTGGAGTTCAAACCTGGTACAAAATACATAAATAAAAATAAATAAATAAATAATTTGGTCTGTTTTGAGTTTTGGACTCTCTGCATTCAAGACAGATTTTCTGTCCTCTTGACTGTGCTCAGTTCTGATATGAGCATAATCCATATTTATATATAAATGATATGTGAACAATTAAACATTAATTATGTGTCCAACCACAATCTCTTCTGATTTTTCAATAATACAATAGTTGCAATCTGAAAAATTCCCTAAAAGCCAATTGAACTCAATGTTATATTCAGTAGCTAATAGTTATTAACAGTTATTTAGAAATTTGCCCGTGTATCAAGCACTAGGCTAAGCATACCCACAAAGCATTGCATTTGGGAAACATTAAAACAGGTACTAGAATGGGTGACCTGAATTTACACATTGGCTTACCATTTTCAAGCTAAATAGCTAAATGAAAATCATGTGACCTCTGTGTCTTGTTTTACATATTTGTAATATAGATTTCATGTATAGGATTAGTATAAGGAATAACGCACTGAGCACTGTGAGCACACAAAGTCAGTTATAATTATTACTATCATTTTATACTTTAATTTGTTTTTTTTTCTGATTTTAGAACTACTATTAGGTTAAGTAGCAAAATTTTCAATGAAAAGACCTTTGTTGCAATTCCATATTCCAATTCTAGTGAGTGCTGTTACCTTGGTGGAGTTGTATATCATCAGAGAGCCTTAAAGAAATCATATGATCCACTTACTGTCAAATGTAATAATGAATGAAGAATCCTGCACAAGGTACACACATGAAAATACATATAGTTCTCTATACATGTTCTATATATAAACATAGAAATATTAGCGGTGTTTTGTGTTACCTTTCAATTCATAAAACCCCTCTGCATTTCTTCCCTGTATAATATAATGCTTTCCAAAACTATAAACTTCAGAATACTTGTGTGCGTTCCAAGCTGTGCATATTTGCACACATAGCAAGAAATACTATTTAAAGTAGCAGCTTTAATAATGGAGGAAAATCAGCATTCTGGATCAAATTCTTCCCTGGGCAGAAATAAAAAAAAATGATATACATTTTCAATTCACAGGGGGAGAAATGACAGCATTTTCCGAACCTGGAGGTTTTCTCTTATAAATTTCTTCTCAATATATTCCTTCCTGTTGCTCTCTGCCTGCTAAGAACCAAAATGTGACAAAATGAATTGTTGAATATCAAACACAAGTTAATCAAAAGCCTTAGACTCAGCCATCCTTTTCATTTGGCAGCAGGTTTTCTGATTGATACATGCATTTGTAGTTTCACTCCTATACTGTCCAAAATGTTTTCATCCTGTTTTACTAGTTAATGGTAATTGTACTAGGTTGATATATTTCAAGGTTAAAGATGGTTCCAAAGAAACAATTTGTGTGGTATTTCCCACACAAGGCACAAAAATTTTTCTGTAACTCAAAGGGGCTTTACCAATTCAAGTAGAGATTTATAAAAGAAAAACTGGATGAATAATTTAACAACCATTGTTAATTAGCTATTCCTGTTTTGAAAATTTGTAACATGCATTGTTGTATATTACCATTTTCTTCTTCTTTTTATTTGATTTGCTTCTGTTTTTACTCTTCAAAATAAACTTCAATTAAATTTAAAAAAAAGAAAAGAAAAACTGGACAATTCTTTTTGAGACACAAAAGTTTAGAAAGTGTATAAATTGAATTATGTAATAACTAAAACATTTCTGCCAATAGTAATATGCTGATTTTGGAAACCCTGTGCATTAAATAATTAGTGGAAATTATTCATCATCTGGGCTTAATTTTCTATGATCCTCAGGTAGAGAAAAGAATATTTGGACAATAAACACTTTATCTGACACCTTCAGTAGAGATCCTAGCTGGAAAATGCTTTGGAATTGAATTTTGTTGAACATTTTAGATTTTTTCTTTTGAAATTTTCCTAAACAGTAGAGAAAAATGTACTGAAGAACTTAGGGTCCATGTGCTGTCTCTGGCTGTCGGCTAACACTGAAAGCCCTAAAGGTTAAGCCATTACTGCTACATGCTAACAAAACTGTGCATTTTTTTAAAGTTATAGTTTAAATGTATGTGAACTTTATGTTCTATTTCTTAATATAGGTGATTTTTTTTCTGAAAGAAAATAAATGTTGTTGATCAGTTTTCCATGCCTATATCTGGAAATCTGGATTACTACTTTGAATATAACAGTATGTAATATAATAATCACAGTTAATTTCCTATTATCTTGTTTTGAAATTCTGTATCATTATTTTTATTGTTTTTACTCTTTCAAACAAACAATAAAATATCCCATTAACAAAATGTCATGTTCATGACTACATTCTCAGATTCTATTAGTATAGAGTTTTAAATAATCATACTAAGATTCAGATTCACACTCAGTATTCTCCAGTAGTAGTATAATATACTTTATATTAAAAGTAGTAACTCAGATTTCCAGATACATCTTAGTATTAAGATGCTAATTTTCCCCAAAAACTTAAGACTCCTCCAAGTTCATGTAATACTCCTGCTCTCTGGATTATATTAAGAGTACCAAGGTTTTAAGGGACATTCTTGAAAAAAAATTCCAATAAGTACCATCTAAATTCATTATAAAACTTTCAAATTCTGAAGTTATACAGAAACATAAATGTGTAAGATCAATAATTGTTGAATTAAAGGCAAGATATAAAAATTCTCATTTCAATTTAATTTTTTCTACTATCTAAATAATTTTAATTTATCAAAAACTACTTGGCACACCTAGTTTTCACACACCATTTAGATTTTAATTTAATGTTCTGTGTAATCTAATAAATTCCTTTATCCCACCTTCAGAAGGTTACTCTGCTCTAACCATGAACTCAGTCTATTTCTTTGGTTCTTGTGACAGGGGGATAAAGGAAGAGTCAGAATCGCAGGTCTATAAAGCTACAGAAATAGTACATCTGGGGTCACAACTTGAATATTTTTTGACTCTAGAATCTGGTCATATGCTCTTTCAGGATGTTTATTTCCTTTGCTATAAACTGTAACTTCTTACACCAAAAATGTATTAGAAATGCAAAGTTAATACAGGGTATTAAGCTTAATTGTTTTCTTGAAGTGCTCCTCAAGGCAGTTAAGCACCTGAGGTTCTGATGTGTTAAACACATTTGAGTGATGTGCTCTAAAATAAGACTTCAGAATTTTGTAAAATATAGCTCAGATGATGGCTAACAGCCTCAGAGACTGTGGTAAGTACTAATTTGTACAACATTCAAGATACTGTGGGAAAAGTGAAATTTTGGCTCTACAGAGTGATTTCTAACTGCAGTCAGACAGTTATCATTTTGAAAATTTGTGAATACATTTATTTTGTGTCTCCCATCTATTTCCTTATTACTTTTATCAGAAGTTATATATTTTTTCGTCTTTTTCTTTGTGGTACCAGGGATTCAACTCAGGACCCTGCACTTGCCAGGCAGGTGCTTATTCTACTGAGCTATCTCCCCGGCCCCTCATCATTCTTTCAAAATCAAGTTATTTGAGGAAAAGAACAATAAGTACTTAAAAAGCTACTATGCTTTGTAATGGGAGAAATATCTGGGCAGTGTAAGAAAACTTTTTCACTCTTTTGTCCAAATCTTTATTTATTTTTTACTGTTTCAATCTTGTTTATCTTTTTATCTTTTATTCCTTTAAGCAAGAAAAAGATAAAATAGCAATGAAACAGTTTCAAAACAGATTATTATGACAGTTACAATAATTAATATATTGTGTATTGTCTTCGTAGTAGTTATTCAGAGGACAAGATGTAGATATGATATCTTGTCTAAACAATATCAGTACAAATCTTTGTTCTCATGGAACTAAGAGAAGGTAACTGCATATCTATCCTAACTGTTTACACATACATATGTATTTTTTCTCACTACAGAATGGTCCTTTAAACAGTTTCTGACAGCTTAGCTTGTGCAATTATATCAGTGACAGTGAAGGGAGAAATTTAGAGTGACTCAATCAAAACAAAAAACCAAGCAAGTGAAAAATTCCATTTTGTTGCTATGAGTTGGGTAATTATTACATGAATATATATACACACATTTATTTTCTATGTTTATTAGTTTTGAGTTCTTGACTTCTCTCTTATAGTTTCTATAATCTCTTACTTAAACAGGTTGATATTTTGATTTCGTTTCTTGAAACTGGATGATATTTTTGATAGAGTGAAGCTTTCCTCACCTCATTTTAATGTCAATTAGTATTTATGAAGGTACCCAATTGTGAACTGCAATGTATTAGTCATGCTCTAAGGAAAAAATATGTATGAGCTCCCTGAAAGCACTGAATCTAAACTAGACAGCAGGAACTCAAGTGAATACAGCATCAATAGCAATGGGCAATGGAGAATCCCACTTGAATTATCTGTGGATCTTCATGCTCAGCTTGGATGTGCTATAGATAAAGGTGTTCCCTTTATAGTCTACATGTCATCTACATGTCATGAGCTTATTGCAGGTATTTATGAACTAGAATAAACTGGGTGTGAAATTTGTGCATACACCCGCATACATTTGCTTCTAGAAAGAACTGCTTTAGTAGTTGCTCACAGATTTAAATCTCCTTGAAGAACATTAAGAATCACTGTTTCAAGAGACATCTGGTTGGACATTCAGATGCATGTCTGAACAGACAGACAGGAAGATGCCTAATGTTAGATGAATGTGGTAAGTGGACAACAGCACTGGAGAGCTGCAGAGGACCAGAACTAGTGCTAGCTGTGTGCTAGGGACTGCCTTGTATGCTTTTCAGTTCTGGTTAAATCTTAATTACAATTCTGCAAGCTGATTCTTCTGTCCTCTATTTCACAGTTGAAAAATTTGAGGGTCAGGAAAATTAAACATATACCAATTAGACATTTATATTGCTGAGGCAATTACAGTGTACCATGATTTTTGCTAGTTACTGCCTCATGGATTATTTAATTTAATTCTCATAGTTAACCTATAAAGAAAGTGTTATTTTTACTTTATAAATGAGTAAACTGTAATTTAGAAATCTATGTGACTTATTCAAAATTACACAATTATAAAAAAATAAAAAAGATAAAATCAAACAGTGTATGAAAGTCTATTCCCATAATTACTATTTTGGATGCAATTGGACTCAGAGTTTGTAGTACTTTTATTAAAGTGCAATTAGCAAAAAAGCACCATCCATTTACCTTTATATTCTGCTAAAATTATTTTAACCTTAAAGGGATTAATAAGAGAAAATGAATTTCTTAAGACACGTGAACAAATTAGCCCAAACACTGAACATGAGTTTGAGGTTCATATGTACTTGAAACTTGAGAATTGAAGGGGAAGAACTGAATGCAACCTGGTCCAATTGCCCCCTGAAGTTGCATATCCTCTGTTATATCTCCCTTGAGGCAGCATCAAGTCTTTGCTTAAAATTCTAGACAGGTAAAGAACTCAGGTTCACCAAGATCAACCACTACACCCTTTAAGCTGTGCAATAATCCTATGTTGGAATAACATTTTGTGAAATGGGAAACAATGCTAGTAGTTTGGGCAAATTGAACAGAAATTTAGATCGTGTCATGTCCTGCTTTTAGCTTTATTCCTCTTAATTATACAGCCCATTTTTCTCAGGTTTACTATGTCTTCTTTTATTTCAGCATTTTTTGACAAAAATATAGGCACAAATACTCCACAAATTGCTACTTCTTGTTTCTTATAAGCAGCAAGTAAATGTATTTTTTAGTGGATGATTTTTACCTTGTATTTATGTGATGAAATATTTGTTACTCATCAGTGTGTATCAGCTTCCCTACTTTATCACAAGTAATCTGTTAAGATTAGAAGATGTAAAGATGCATTTATTTCCTTCAACGAAATAAAAATCCAGTAAAAGAGACAGACCCATACATCTATGCCGCTGGAAATGATAGTATCTCTGCAGAGCATTCTGTCACCAAACTCAGACTGTAACATTCCAGAGGATCAGTTCAGGGACCCTAGGCTCATTTTTGCCTTCCCAACATTATTGTTACTATATCACACTGTGTGCATGTTTTGTCTTTATCCTAGATTCTGTGAAATTCCTTTTTTCTTGGCCCCATATCCTCTTGCCCTTCTAAAATTCCAGTTCATCTGAACACTCTTTGAGCAATCAGGTGGCTATCAGTGCTAGACAACATCGTTCTAAGGACACAGCAGAATTCTTATGATAGCAGAGCTGGATTTATTTTTATAACACTATCTTCATCTTTTAGAATAATTGTAGCATTCTAATTCATGGTTTTCATGTGTACTTCATTAACAAAAAGAATCCAAGATGTAGAGTCTCCCCTACATTTCTGGGCTTCTTCTATTTGTCAAATGTGTTTCTCCTAGTAGCTGCAATGGTCACCCCCAGATTAGTGGTGCACTAAAAGATGACAACCTGCCAAACCAAGAAACAGCACTGGCAAAGAACTATAAGAAATTATGTACAAACTGCCAACAAGAAGGTGTAATTTTTTCCAGTAAAGAAAATAAATGTAAAAGTGAAAAGTACCGCCTGGTTTTTAATCTATCTCTTCAGCTTTTGATTGTTATTGATTGTGAATCTAATAGTCTACTGGGCTTTTTTTTTTTTATCGGTTTTACCTTCGATAAATTAGATTTTTTCCTTTATTCCCATAGTATAGCCCAAGCTTCTATAAAAAAAGTCATAGAAGAAAATTTTGTAGACCATGGCTCAATATGCCATCTAACTTGTAAAAAAGAAAGGCCTATAGAATCATGTTTAACAAAGGTAAAATATTTCCCTAATAATCTCACCATCGTCTATCATATCATATCATACCATATCATAATTTAAGCTTCATAGCAAAATAAAGCTTCTCCAAATAGTAATAGCAGCAGGCTAGCTCCATCTACTTATTTTCTTCCAAATAGCTAAAAAAAAGTTCTGTGACTATTACTTCATCTCTTATACATGGCTGCATAGGTTTCCTTGTCATCATTTTTTTTTTTTTTTTTTTTTTTTTTTTTGTGGAACCAGGGATTGAACTCAGGTCCTTGCGCTTGCCAAGCAAGCGCTTATCTACTGAGCCATCTCCCTGGTCCCTCTTGTCATCATTTTACCTTCTAAAGACATTCTTATAATATTCTTAGTGACATTGTTTTACAATGGAAAATCAGCTCATCTCTGATGACCAGAAGTGATGTGTTTAGCTTTTTATCACTCTTTTCCTTCCAAAACACACTGCTCTCCAATATGTCTGCATTGTCATGTTATTAAAGTTCTTGCATCAGAACACATCTCTCTCAGACACCCAACATTTAGCTCTCTGCATGCTCTGTTATGACTGCCCTTTATTTCAAGCTGTAGAATGTAGCCAGTTATTTGGGATGCTGTGATAGACTACTCTATTAAAATTAAAATAAATTATTTTCCTATACATAATTTTAACTTGAAAAATACAAAATTCCAATGTCCCATCTCACATGGATTATAAAATTAGCTTGTCCCCTGTCTCTGTCTAATCCTTTGTGGTAGCTTCTCCTGGTTCTTCTATGTAGAGGACCACCTGAGCAGCTCTCCTTGAAAGAAGAGCGATTGTCTCCATTTCGGCTGAGCCTGACCCTATTTCCTTGTATTGATATGTACAGAGCTGGGTAGGACTTCTCTTTATCTTTTTTGTTTGTTTGTTTTGTTTTTGCTGGAACCAGGTATTGAACTTGGGCCCTTGCGCTTGCCAGGCAAGTGCTTATTCTACTGAGCCATCTCCCTGGCCCAGAACTTCTCTTTATCCTTTCAATTGGTCTTAAGCAATGTGTATTGGTCTAGCTGAGGTGCTGGTGAATGTGGCATGCATAAATAATCTCTCAACAGCATAATTCAGATTACTTTCTCTACATATCATCTCCACATATGGCAGAGGTAAATATAGGCCACCTACCCAGCTCAGCTTACAGTACTTACCTACTTCAAATGTTGTTCAGTCATTCCTCAAGCCACACCTCTTCCTCCACTGAACAGAACACAGATGCAGCCCTGGGTCATCGTCTTTGTTCTGGAAAGCCATCTTTGTGGCTGGAATGTAAGGCCCCTGGGATTCCCAATAATTATAAATATGTTTTAGCATCTTTTGCTGTGGGTTGCACTGGGAGTGGTAGTTTGGAATTAAGTTGGTGGGATTCCAATAACATATCATTGGGATTATAAATGTTGACTTCTTGGAAAAAGACAAGAACCTGATGGGACTCCTACATTTCTATGCTCTGCATCCACATGGTACCTCAGAAGAGAACATTCCTATCCACTTCCCTGCCTTGACAGAATATAATAAGGCTGTACAGATTGAACTTTCCAAGTAAATTCTGGGGCAGGTTGTCAAAAAGCCAGCAAAAAGAAGTCCTCCCCTATTTAGAAACCTTTTATAAGTCTTACTAGACTGTGTTCTGTTGGAGAACAGACAATGATAGGCTAGATGATGATATGATAAACTCTATAAGGAAGGCAAGCACTCTGGTGTTATTAATGAGAGAGGTGTCAGGAATATAGCTTGCAATAACAGGAACAGAGAGTGCTTTTTTCAAAGGCTGAATTTAAAGTTCCAGTGGTAAGCAGGGAAATGACATTTACATTGAGACATAAATTGCAGCCTATGACACTGCTCCTTTATGTAAGATAGGTTGATCTTGGTTTTTAGAAACATAAATTGAAACCCTGTGTTTTCCCTTAGATTCATTAAGATTCATTGGAAAGTAAAATTAAGCTTGTCCATGATATATCAGTAAAATGCAAAGGACATTCCAGTGCCTAAATAGAAGTACAAGGTGCAAAGATAGACTTGTTTAAAAGGAAATATAAGTTTGTGAGATTGGTTTCTATTCTCCTAAAGGTTAGTGCTGTGAAGGCAACAGAAATTCTACAGTGCAACAAAGAAGTATGAAACAGGCACATGCTTCTTTCTGATCCCCAAATAGTAAACAAACACAGCCACATACCCTAGGTATCAATGATGCATTTTTCAGACCTGAAAGACTGAAGTAGAATTTGAAATGCCTTTTACTTCCATGTTAATTTTCCTGCACAAGGGCTGGGGAGATGGCTCAGTGGAATAAGCGCTTCCTTGGCAAGCACAAGGGCCTGAGTTCAATCCCTAGTTCAACAACAATAAAAAAAAAATACATTTTGGGGCCAGGGAGATGGCTCAGTGGAATAAGCGCTTCCCTGGCAAGCGCAAGGGCCTGAGTTCAATCCCCGGTTCTGCCAAAAAAAAAAAAAAAAAAAAAAAAAAAAAAAAAAAAAAAATTTTCCTGCACAAATAAATTATGACTTTTCATACAAGTTCCTAGACAAGATGATGCTTCAGTCCCTTTGGCATTACTATCATAAGGAAGTCTTACAAACCAGCCCTAACCCTGACATCTGTGTAATATAATGGTGAAAACTTTCCTCAGTGAAAATGTAAAGGAGTTATCAATTATGTATCATGGATTTGTATTTGTTCCTTTAATCCTCTGTGTAATTCTGTCACTAGCATCACTCACCAGGTTTTCCACAGTTTCCCACTGGGTTTGGCGCCTTAGTACTTAGGACATAGATGCCACCCAATCAGGACTAGATAGGGGCTGGATTCTTATATTTTAGCCAAATGTTTTAGCCATGAAAAGGCATTATTTCATATCCACTTTCTAAAGGTTAGTATGATTATTTACCAAGACATATCAATAAAGAACTGATAGCTGTAATAACAAAGCCAAGTAGTGAGTTGCTGTGTCATTCTTTTCAAGAAATCTCAAGGAATCATGCCATCTTCTGCCTTTACAATACTCTTTGCACCTGACTGGAATCTGTAACCAGAATACCTTAGGTGGAATTTATTAGTTCAGTACTGCTTGGCATTAAGCACACTATTAATATGACCTTATGCTTATTACAAACAACTAGTATTATTTTGGGATAAAATGGTCAAGGCAACGTTCATTTAAGAATAAAATGAATTCAATGATTAATAAAAGCAGCAGTTAGAGAAGTAGAAACAATGTTAAAACTGTTTTTAATTTTAAAAACATGTATTTATTTATTTATTTACTTGGTACTTGGTACAAGGTCTGGCTACACAGCTCATACTCAACTTGTTCCTTCTGTCTCAGTCTCCCCAACACTGGGATTGCAGGCATGCAGAACCATGCCTGGATTCTGGGCTGCACAACATGCCTGGGGTTGCAGGGCCAGCACAGCATCCAGTACCAGGAATCAAACCTGGATCCTTGTGCTTGCCACGCAGGCACTTAGACTGTTGAGCTATCTCCCCAGCCCCAAAAATAATTTTAGAAAGCTTCTTGGGTTTAAGAGATCATAACAATTTCTCCTTAGACCCCACTGTTCCAACCCAGTTACTGTTCCACATTGGCACCCTAAGCTTTAGTAAGTCTCTTAGATACACATTACAAAAGAAGTGCTCTATTCCTATTTCTATTTTATGGCTCAAGAAGAATAGGCAGAGAAAACTAGAAACAGGTTTTCCTTAAAAAAATTCTTTACAAATAACCCTGATTGTCTTGCATGGTCTGAATCCCTTTTTCATTGGACCCAAAGTGCCAAGACCCATTTTCCCTATCAAGAAAGCAGTTTATGTGGTTCACAAAGATTCCATACTTGGTAGGGGAAACATGCACTGAAAGCTAGAGTAAGGGCTGGAGAGAGAGTTCAGTAGAAAAAGCACCTGCTTTGGCAAGTGTAGGGCTCAGGGTTCAATCCTTGTTTCTGTATGCTGTGCTGGCCCTTACCCCAAGGACACACTAAGGCAGTGACAGAGTTCAGGATGGTGGCACATGCCTATAATCCCAGAGCTGGGGAGGCTGCAAACAAGAGGATCATTGAGCTGTGTATTTGAGACCCTGTATCAAATATATAGAAGAAAGAAAGAAAGAAACAAAGAGAGAGAGAGAGAGAGAGAGAGAGAGAGAGAGAGAGAGAGAGAGAGAGAGAGAGAAAGGAAAAGGAAAGGAAAGGAAAGGAAAGGAAAGGAAAGGAAAGGAAAGGAAAGGAAAGGGAAGGAAAGGAAAAAGGAAAAGTAGAAAGCTAGAGCAAAGATGCCAAGTTATAACCATGGTTACTACTGTCCTGAACCTGGAAAAGCACCTTCTGTTGAGTCCCTTTGGTGATCACAGTTCCTTGGCCTCAAGTTATGTTTACTCTATCCCCACACCCCTCCATACTTATAGTAATACTAATATGCTACTCTCAATTTCATACATAAACTTTTCACATTAAGACAATTATCATCTATAGTCAGAGAGGATTAGCAGCATAATCAAATCTGTCTACAAGTACTTGCAAACAGTACCATACTTTGAATTGTTTATTCTATGTATAAATCATAGAAGTCTACTAATTAGGTGATAAGAAAGCTATAAACATATAAGTCAGTGGATATCAGCTTCAGTTAAATGAAGAGAAAGCACATAATGAGATGTAGGCATTTATAAGTGCACATAAAATATTAACTGTACCTACCATTTTGATTATTGCCATAGTAATGTAACATGACTGCAGGTATATTGCATTGGTGTTAGTATACATTGGTGTGTTCTTTATAGAATATAATTTGCCAATACTTCTTCAAAAACATAAAAATATCATGAAAAGTTAATAATCTTACTCCTAGTACCCAGGCCCAAATAAATATCTTAAGGGAAATAAGAAAACAATGAATTGTTTCAAATAAACAAATGCTAGATATAAAGTAAATAACTCAAAACAAGGAAATGGATTAATTCACAGAGATACACCAACTCTATGAAATGTTTTTTGTGCAAAATAAAAATGCTATTTTGGAAGGCTTTTGGACATAAGGGAAAAGTATCCAAAGATACAAATATTACATAAGAGTAAAAGCAAAAGAATATATTTACTCTCTAAATATTTTTCAGAAGTTGGAACAAAATATGGAAAAGTGAGAATAAAGTAGATTTTTAAAAATACTTTTGTACATTATTTCTAATGTATGATTATTGTGAGAAGATTCTGAAATTGTTTATTTTTATTTTTTTTAAATGTATTTGGCATATTGTCTCACTATGCAGCTCAAATTTGTAATGATTTTCCTGTCTTGGCCTCCCCTGTGCTGGGATTGCCAGCCTGCACCACCATGTCCAGATTTGGCGGCCAGCTCACCATACATGGGGGTGGAGGGAGCAATGCCTGTGGTGCCACAGATCGAATGAACCCCATTCCTGAGCTTGCCTATGCAGGCACTTAGTCCACTGAGCTATCTTTCTGATCCAATGGTTTATTTTTGAAGAAGTCATTGAAGACAAAACTATACAGAATAAACTGAAAATAAGGAACAATATTAAGTACAAAGGTTGTTAAAGAGCATTGATAAAATGTGTAACAAGGACAGATTCCTGTAAAGCTGGTTAACCAAAATATATTTTATACAAAACTCTGTGGCTCAGCTGGGTGTGGTGGTGCATGACGGTAATCCCAGCACTCGGGAGGCTGAGGCAAGAGGATTGTTGTGAGTTTGAGACCAGCCTGAGCTACAAAATGAGCTTAAGGCCAGCCTGAACTGCATAGTGAGACCCTGACTCAAAAAGACAAAAAAAAAAAAAAAAAAAAAAAAAAAACCTCTGTGGCTTGACATGTCATCTATCTATGTGTTTTGAGGATGTCCAGAAAATCTGTTGTGGATCTGCAGAGACAGGTCTGTGGTCTGAGCTGGATGTCTCTTCACTGAGAGAAGTAAAATGTTATTTGGAAACTTGAGTTTGATGTTAATGTCTCAGAAGCTTAAAGCTGTAACTTTTTAAATAGAAATTATGTAAATATTTGTACTTATTGCTAGTTCCTTGTAAAAAGAAGTTATTTTAAGAAAATAATACTGATTTGAAAGTTGAGATATTGAAACTATACATTGTCATTCAATAAAACACTCCATTGGCTTTGATAATTGAAAATAACACTGTACACCTCCACTCACTGGAGAACTGCTTCATTACCATTGCTGTATGCTAGGTAGAGAAATCTGTCTTTGTTAACGTCCCATCTTGGAAACTACCAATGGCAAGTGTTTCCTGTGAGTGGCAAATTTGCTTCAAGAAGTATTTGTGTGAAGATAAATTAGCAACCTGTTATACAAGGACTGCTCAGGTCTAGAACCCAAGCACACTGCTGGGACTTAATGAAGTGGTGCAAGATAATTTTCATGACAGAGAAGTGTGGAAAAACAGAACTTTAATCCAATTTAGGCTAGCCCCAAACATTTCCCAATAACATAGAACATAGTGTCTGGATCTGTTTGTTTGTTTCACCTTGGCTTAAATACCCTTTGTAGTTTCTAAGGCAACCCTGATGGAATGTGACCTATATTGACTAGTGTATTTATGGGCTGCTACTGTGGTAGGTCAAGGCCAGGTGATGAGAATTTATGATTACATAGTGCTTAACACATTCCTTTTCAATTAGTTCTGTTTTTGTTCTTATCTCTCTTATGTTTTACTATATCTTAACAAGGATGGGAAAGAGTAAGACATTCCAGGAAGGGTCATAGTTGACTATGCCTCTCTCTCTCTCTAAGGGTCATAGACAGTTGACTCTGCCTCTCTCTCTCTCTCTCTCTCTCTCTCTCTCTCTCTCTCTCTCACACACACACACACACACACACACACACACTCTCTCTCTCTCTCTCCCTCTGTCTTGCAGGCAGTACCAGGGATTAAACTCAGGACCTTGCACTTGCCAGGCAAGCACTTATTCCACTGAGCTATTTCCCTGGCCCCTTCTGCCTCTATCTCTAAACAGGTCAGAGGTTAAACTAAAGCTACTTTAGTCAGGATAAAATTAACACATTGAGAGCCACCCTCCACTATATAATGAACCACTGCTTAAACTTATAAACCATCTTTTTTTTTTCTTTTGTACAGTTCTGCACATCCTGTGTGTGAAGCCTCACTGTCCTTTTTCATGCAACTTATCATGTTTATATAGCACTATCATTTTCTCCTGACTTTGTACAGTACAGGATTTAGGGTAATATTAGAGTTTGCTTCAAAAAGTCATCAAGCTGGAGTTTCCTTTGACCTTTGCTTTGACCAGATACATACTATACACAACTCTCCATTTAGTGACCATTAATTTAATTACCTATTTGTAGAAAAGAAACTTGATGGTTGACCAAGGAATGTCAGTATACGAGCGTGGAATGTTTGAAAGAGATATCCATATTCACATATGGATATTAAACATTATTTGGTTCAAATGTATACTAAATTTAAACTAATTTTATGATGTCTTGTAATTATAGCCTTTAAACTGTCTTGTTTTACAAGTTTTACTAAACTGTTAGCTTTAGCAGATAAATAATGATTAAACACTTTTCTAGTCTAAAGGTCTTTCAGTAAATCTTATGAAGATTGATAGGAGCAATAAGGCACCTTCTGCTATGAAAGTCTTAACTTAAGTAGTTCTATTCAAGGTCAGTTTGGTCCTATTCATCTGGAAGGAGCATGAATGAAGCGCTTTCTCGCGAGAGACAGGTATATTCTCTTAATCATTGGAGGCCACTTTTTTCTTGATGATTATCCTCCATAAGTTAAGAAACTCAACCATAGTCAAGTTCTGGATCAGGAAAGAAAATTAATACCTCAGATATACTCATTTCTCATCTTTTATACAAGTTTTTTTTTCCTTATCTTCAGAATGCAAAGTTAGAAAACTGCAGAGGAGTTGGCAAATTAAATAGATTCCATTTCTGTTTTTGTTCATTACTTTGAATCTGTTTTCCAATAGTCATAAATTCAATTGGGAAAATATTAAAATGTTTCTCATCTCAAAATCTAAAATAATATTTGATTAGCATGCCTAGTAGACAGAAAATCTATACAGCAGTGAACAAATGAATGAATATTATTAAAAAAAACAATTAGAGAGCCACTATATGGCACTGGGTATATGTCTACCAGGAAACAGTATATATAAGCCTCACTATATTATGTGATTTTCCCATTAAATTAACAACATCATTTATAGATAATTTGAAGTAAACAGATCGTAAGCAGTCAAAGTAAAAGTCCATGATAAATCAAATTTTTGATGTAATATGTATAAGAACTTTCCGCTATATTTAACATAAGTATGTAAGCTTTATTAACAAGAGCATTTGCTTAGCCTTTTCTATTAGGTTTTATTACTGCATTGATTGGGAAAAATAATAAAACCTTGTTGAGAGTTTATAAGCAAATAAAATATACTGGCAAATGAACAAATGAATTATCTAACACACATGGCATTTGTATTTAAAGGAGATATATGTGTATATATATATATATATATATATATATATATATATATATATAATCTGTTTCCCAGATTGTCAAGCACAGTGACATCATAAAGTATGCAATCCAATGCAATGTATACTATGAAGTCACATATGCATACATCTAATATCTCAAGGAATATGTTGTGACACATGATGGTACAGGTATAGAATAAATGATCAGCAAGTTCATAATATTTAAGTAGTAAACACATGCTTAAATAGAAAAATGAAACATTTTAGTTGGATTTTAGCAATGGTAAGAATCTGTAGAAGTAAAAAGCAGAACAGGTAAGCACTTGCCTGTTGCCTGGCAAGCACAAGGACCTGAGTTCAACCCCCAGTTCCACCAAAAAAAAAAAAAAAAAAAGCAGAACAGAAAGATATCTGAAGACACTATGGGTGGATTCCAGAGATGATCCGGGAGAAGATCACAGAATTTTACATAAAGATTAATGAATAAAACTTAGAATGTCCATTTAATGAATCAAGTGGAATTAAAGAGATAAAAAACTTAATATGAATATCAACAGAGAAAGAAAGGGAAACTCAAAATATATAAAAATATGTTTAAGCACATTATGAAGAAAGAAATTAATTTAAAATGATAGTGAATATCCTTTTGCAAACATTATTTCATCAATGTATTAGAAAATTGTTTAATATTGAATCTTGTAGCACTGGGCATGCTTAGACAGTGCAGGACAGACTGTGATTGGTATAGTCTTTTTGAACATTAGTAGAATATTAACTAGTTTTATCCATTAAGAAATTCACTCCTACCTTCAAACTTCAAAAGAAATACATCATGGATATAGTATAAACATGTGGCATTGTTTTGTAACACTAAGGATTTAAAATAATTTTAAGTGTCTAAATAGAGAATTTATAGAAGTGACACAAGATAGGTCACCACGGTTTACAGTGCAGTTATGGCCAAGTCCAAGGACTATACCACGCACAACCAGTCCTGAAAATGGCACAGTGGCTTTGCGAAAGTTCTTCCTGTTCCATCAAAGACATTTACTACCAGGCTGAGGTGCTGGGGCAGCCTGTCATGTGGTTCACACCCTATGCTTTCTCTTATAAGCACCTCACAGATGTAGACTACAGGGTCATGGCCACTTTCACTAAGTTCTACACCACCTTGCTGGGCTTTTTCAGCTTGTGCTTCTAACAGTTAGTTGCTCAACCTCCACTCAACACTCAAGGGTCAGGCATGAGCAGAAGTGAAGATGAAAGAGGCTTCTGAGAGCTCTATGGAGAAACTGGTAACTCTCAGTGCCAACCTGGCCTATGTGGTGGCACACGAGGTGGAGGAGGAGGCTCAGGATGTCGAGTTTCCTGATGATGGGGAGATGGTGTTGAAGAAAGAGAACCACAGAAAGGAGCTGGAGGTTCAAGAAAAGCATAAGAAACTCTTGGAAGGCCTGAAATTCTTCCTGAACTGTGAGAGGGCCCTGAGAGGCCCTGCCTTTGTGATCAGAAGTTTCATGGGGGACATGTCCTGGAAGAAATCTTTGTGCATTGGTGCTGCCTACGATGTCACAGATACTAGCATCACCCAGCATACTGTCAACTGGCTTGGACAGCAAAGCCCCATCATTCACAGGCACTCTGTGCAGCCCCTGGATGTTTGATGTGTCAGGGCCTGTCTCCTCGGCCCTGGGGGAGAGTACTTCCCTGGGGTGCCACTGCCCCATACCTTTCCTTCGCCTTTTGTGTCTGAAAAGAAAGGAGATTACATTTCACCTTAGAATCTGAAGCTGCTGGCTCTGGAGCAAAGAGGGGACCTGGGAAACTTGAAAAAATCAGAAGAGGAGGAGGAGGAAGAAGACAAAGAAGGTCATGGTGAAGAGAATGAGGAAAAGATAGAGGAGAAGAAAGAAAGAAAGCTCTGGAGGAGCAAAAGATAGAGGAGAAGAAAACCAGGGTGATGGCAGGCACCCTGAATCTGGAGCACAAGCAGCATCTGGCCCAGAGGAAAAGTGAAGCCAAGTGTCTGGCCATCATGAATAGGAAGAAGCGGGAGAAGTACCTTTACCAAAAGATCATGCTTGGCAAGAGGCACAAAATCTGAGAGGCCAACAAAGTGGCACAGAAGCAGAAAGCTCAGGATGAGGTTCTGAGGTCTGAGAAGGGCAAAAAGGCAAGGCCTGTGTGAGTGCTCATGGCCTTTCCGGAGGCGGACATGGCAGACAGGCCAGCAGACCTACACTGGTGGTAGGCCTGTCACTTCTACTCTCATCTCTCTTCTCCTCTGGCCAGCCCTGGACCCTCATGTCCTCTGGGTACATGGGCTCTCTAAGCTCCTGTGGATGGAGCTCCCTGCTGGTGGCTAAGCAGAGAAGAGGCCTTCTCTGTTCTCATAGTCAGTGACATGTGGAGCAGGCACCTGACATACCCTTCCCTTGCTGCCTGCATTCACCCTGGCTTTCCATAGTCCCCACCTTTAATTGGACCTGTGATTGTCAGCATCCTGTGATGGGATTGAGAGTGGACAGGATTTTGTTATTAAATGGCTGGATTCTAAAATAAGATTTCACATACAAATGACATCATAAGATATTTGTGTTTTTTGTGCCTTAATTATTTCACTTAGCATATTATCCTTGTTTTTAAAGCTAAATAATATTCTACTACGTATACATACCACTTCTGTTTTGTTCATTTTGGCTGATTCATTATTTGCTTATTTGAATAATATGATGAACATAGGGTACAACTAACTCCTTAACATGATTTTTTTTTTTTTTTACAGAACCGGGGATTAAACTCAGACCTTTGCACTTGCCAGGGAAGCACTTATTCCACTGAGCCATCTCCCTGGCCCCTCTTTTCTTTTTTTAACATAATGATTTCAAATGCTTTGGATATTTATTCAGAAATGGTACAGTTGAACCATATGATAGTGTCTTAGTTATTATTCTCTTGTTGCTGGGACAAAATCTGACATTCAAATTAGGGAAGGAAAGGTTTATTTAGCTCAAAGTCAGGGGAGGGTTCAGCCCTACTCAGTTGGCTCCAAGAAGAAGCAGCACATGGCAGAGGACAACCTTTCATGGTGGCAGCAAAGAACGAGAATATTCCTCCTTACATTGAAATGCAAATTACCTGCCCAAGGGCAGGTGCTGTATCTACACCCACAATAATCAATTACAAACTCCAGAAGCCACCCCAAGACTGCATGAGGCTTTAGGGACCAACTAAACACAAACCATAACATTCTGCCCCTGGGCCCCTTAGGCTCATGCTCATCCCTTTTGGCCAAAGCCATTCTAGTCCAACTCTTAAGAGTTGCCAGAGTCTCAATGGTTTCCGCATTGCTGTAAAGTCCAAATCCCAAGTCTCCAAGATCAGAGGCAAACTCTCAGTTGTGAGCCCCTGTACAAATGAAAATGTAAACACTTGCAACATCCAAAGGCACAAGATAAACATTACTATTCTAAAAGGTATGCACAGCAGGATACCAAGCACTGGGGAAAACAGAAATCCAAAATCCAGCAGGGCAAACATCCTGTAGTTCCATGTGGGACATCCAAAGCAATCTGTGATGAGTTGTGAGAACCGAAGGCCTTACGTGGCTTCACCCCTACAGCACTGATGGTGGCAGCTCCCATAGCATCTCTCTTAGGCTGGCTTTGTTCCCTCTTTGCAGTTTCCTTCAGATGATCCATATTCCTGGATTTTTCAAACTTTTTTTTTTTTTTTTTTTTTTTTTTTCAGAACCAGGGATTAAACTCAAGCCTTTGCACTTGCCTGGGAAGCACTTATTCCACTGAGCCATCTCCCTAGCCCTTCTTTTCTTTTTTAAACATAATGATTTGAAATTTTTTGGATATTTATTCAGAAGTGGTACAGTGGAACCATATGAGATTTCCACTGAATAGGCTTCTTTCTCACAGTTTTATACACTACCCTCTCAGGTCCACACTGCCTAGACTCCCAGTCAATCTTCTGAAATCTTAATCACTTCAGAACTCTAGCATTATGAATGTGCCTAAAACAAATGCCACATGGATGATGCCAATGTCTGCTGCCAGCTGGAGCAGAAGCCAGGCTTCCTTCTCTTTTGGATGTAGGTATTGAGTCCCTGGGTGGATGAGTACTCTGACCCTGATTCCAGGGAATAAATTCTCCATGCCCATACCACTCTGGAGCCTGGTGTGACCACTGCCACCATTCTGGAATATGAGGTTCTGTAGCTTTCCCCTCAAGGCAAAGTGTCTGACCTTTGCAGTTCTGAGGCTGCAAAGAGTGGAGACCTGCCTCCTCCTGTGATGCCTTCAGGCCATCCTTTCCATTCTCTTGTTTCTCCTCTGTACAGGAGATCCTCTCACCTCCATCTTTGCAGTCCACAGCTTTCTTGGCACTTCCTTTCTGGCCAAACTCACAACACTTTGAATCATCCTGCTGGGCTCCTTGCTCTTCATTCTCAACACAAATCTGGCTAAATGCCCCCAGTAACAACCATGACACTGTCCCAATATTTAGTTGATTTGAAATATCTTTTGGAAGATTAATCAGTCTGCCATGCTTAAACTCACACTCAGGCAAAGTTTGTAGACATGGGCAAAATTCAGACAGACTTTTGGTCAAGCTATCGTATAAATTATCTGGAGTCTAACAACTAATGCAGCCCTTCTTCCCAGAAGAAACCTCCCCAGCCTAGTCTTCACAAGAAGGTCTTCTATTAGCCTTCTGGTCTTCTGAGCTCTGATCTGAATCCCCCAAACAGAACAGCCAAAGATGTTCCAGCTCTTTGCAAGTAGACAACATCTCCAAACCTTTCCTTTCTATTCTCACAAGCCATTCTCAAAAGCTTGTAATCCACACAGTCAGGTTTAGCCACAGCAAGGGCCCCACTCCTGGTACCAAATTCTATTTCAGTTACTCTTCCCTCCTTGTTGAGACAAATACCTGACACCAAAAATGTAGGAAGGAAAGGTTTATTTAGCTCACAGTTACTAGAGATTTCAGTCCATGTTCAGCTGGCTCCAAGGCAGAGGGGCACAAGCCAGAGAACCTTTCACTGTGTGGGGAAAAAACAAGAGCACAGGGGAGGGGTAGCAGCAGCTCAAGCCTCTGGCTTTTCTTCCCACCTTACGTTATAGTGCAAATTACCTGTCCCAGGGAAGGTGCAGCATCCACACCCACAACAATCAATCACAAACTCCAGAAGCCACCCCAAGGAGGCTTTGATGGGACACCTATACACAAAGCATAACAGATAGCACTATTTTTAGTTTATTGAGTAACCTCCACATAGTTTTACATAATGGTTGTAATATTTCACCATTCCATCCATAGTATAGATTTTCTCTTTTCTGTATCCTCTCTAAAATTCATTAGTGATCAACTGCATGTAATTCCCACAATTTCAGACATAACCAAAGATTCATGCAAACAAGAGAGAAAACACGTCTGGTGGATGTGAGGTCAATTGGAAGAGGCTTTATAGATATGAGTACAGTATAACTTGGAAATGCCTGTACAAGCTAAAAATAAAAGAGAGAGAAAAAAAATATTGAAAGGGAAAAAATAGCAAAGTAGCATCTGTGAAAAGGAAGGCATCCAAGACTTAGAAGGAGCAAGGAGGGAGGGAAGAGGTTAGGGATTAAAAAAAAGAGATTAAAATAATTAAGATGCAG
>PVKA01013765.1:0-54170 GCA_004027165.1 Ctenomys sociabilis | reverse complement strand
TTTTTTTTTTTTTTTTTTTTTTTTTTTTTTTTTTTTTTTTTTTTTTTTTTTTTTTTTTTTTTTTTTTTTTTTTTTTCATTTTATGTATTTGGTACAGGGTGTCGCTACGCACCTTGGACTCATAGTGATCCTCCTGTTTTCAGCCTGCCCAGAGCTGGGATTACAGGCATGCGCCACCAAGCCCCGACTCCATTACCGTCTCAGCGTGCCCCATGAGAGGGCTGGCACATCAGGCCTCGGGATTGAACACCGGGCACCTGTGCCTCTTGCAGGCGCTTTAATCTGTTGATTTATTTGGCCGGCCCTAGCCTCATTTTCTTATAATTTTCTGTGTTCTTTATGAAGTACTTTATCCAAATGTCCACTGAAGAACAACAATATCTCTGAATTTACATAAGTTATAAGTAATTCAATCAAAATCTAACCAATCTGCATAAAATAAGTTTATTCAAAGCCTTCATTTGCTGGTGGCTACCTGCTTATACTGTAACAAGACAGCTGCCACACAAATACAACCTTTCCATTGGCAAGTGGAAACGTTTTCCAGACCATCACTGTACACATCATGTTTTGTCTTGGCATTAATTTTAATGAAATAATAATTCACTTGGCACCAGGATACCATCTACCATCCAAGGACCTACAAGTATGTGACAAACATTAATTAAGGAGCACAGTATCTCTGTAATAAAAACATCACTATTATAAACTTGGAATTGAACAAATTATTGAACAGCTAACGTAATGGTGAAGAACCTGTTTTGAACTAATCAGAAAGATATGATTTGCCAGCTTGAATGCTTTCAGTTCATGCCTTACTAAAAAGCAGATGCATTGGGAAACAGGCGGTAACTATGCAGAAGAAAAGGTTACCCAAATGCTGAAATTAGAATGCAATAGCTCATCTCACCACTTAGTTTAGTGTAAGAAGCTTATGACAATTACTTTAAAATGATATTTGATTGGCAACATATGAACACTATCTCACAGCTAAATTATGAGGTATTTGCTTATGAAGCACAAAATTTTAAATCTGATAGAAGGAAAGTTGGCCCACAAAGGTAAGCACTTGTCTGTCTATAAATGAAAAACTTGAAACTGAGATTTTTCTACATTTTTACTTTATATTTTTATTTATTTTTTACGATTATCCAGTTTTATTTTTATTGGTACATGTTTGCAATAGACAGTGACTACAACCCTATTGTGGTTTTGATGTTTCTGCATATGACATCTTGATAATTTTGAATCCTCCTGCCTGCCGCCTGCACTTCCCTCCTTCCCTGATGTCCTTCCCAGCCTCACAAGGGCCACTCTCTATTTCACAGCATGACTGGGTTTTGTTCTTTAAGTTATTTATATTTTGTGTCTTTTATATGAAAGAAATCATGTAACATTGAGTCTTCTGAGCTTGATATAATTTGCTCAGCATTATGTTCTCAAGAACTACCTATTTTTCTACAAATGACTCAAATTTATCCATTCTTATCCCCAGTACTCTATTATGTACACACACATCACAATCTTTTATCCAGTTATTTGTTAATGGGCTCATGATCACCATCAGAATTGAATAATTGTGACTTACACTGCTGTTAACACGGCCATGCCTTGTTGTTACAGAAGAAAAACTTGAGCTCTCTGGGAAGATTCTTACTGCACTTGTAATTCTTACATCATACTGTCTCGGTTGGTTCACCCAGCCTTTTATTGGATGGCTCCTTGAAGCTCATTGATCATTTTATCAATTGTGCCCACTATCTTTGTGACAACATAATCTTAGAGCTTGCCTCGTTGACTTGATTTTGTTTGTTGCTTCCTTTATCTTCTTTTTATACCTTTTAACTCCTTGATTTCTGAACTCTTTTAGCATGAATGCCCTTTGGAGCAACTTCGGGGGAGTTATGAAGTTTTGGTGGCATTTTACTGCCATATTTTCTCACAATCCTGTGGCTGTGGTGATTGGGTGCAAGTACATGCGTATACATGCTGGGGCCTAAAGATCGACTGAAGGGACAGACTCTCGCTAATGCAGAGATCTCTTCAACTCATGTCTACTGTCCATGACATGATCTTGGCTCTATTTTGTTTTTGTATTTATAGATCTCTTCAGCCTACTCAGCTTAAAAGGATCAAACATAGTTACGTGGCCACAAGGATTGAATCCCTACTGGTTGCATCGGCATCACAGATCTGAGTACAGATCGACCATGTACAATGAAACTAACTTTAATAATTTATCCCATTTTTCAATGACTTATAGAGACTGTAACACATTCTTACTGAGAGATAGGCTGGGATGTGGCACATGGGAGAAGAAAAAGGTCAAGAAAAAGGAAGGTGGAAAGAGGCTGAAGGAAGGGAAAGAATAAGGGATAAACAAAAGGAATTATGATGTGTTCTACATATGTGCGAATTTCCTACAAGGAACATAAACATTATATGCTATATACACATACTAATGAGCTAAAGTAAAAATGTTGTAAAAGAGGGTTAAAAATTATTCACCTTTATCACTGTCATTGATACTTGGATTTAGAAGAAAAAGTCTTATTCAGTTTGTTATACACCTTTTTTGTATTTAACTTTATCTCATTTTAATAACTGCTGGATTGTGTGAACTTCCTCTGTAAAAAGACTTCACACATTTTTCTGATTTGCAATTTGCAATGCATTTCAACGGTAAAGCTGTGAAGAGACATCCACGTTAAGGGGCTTATGTTTTGCTCAGGTAACATATTACATTTGCATTTCATGCAGCTCTCAGAATTAGCGGAGATATATTGTGTTTGCAGAAATGATAGTTTTAGAGTTACTTCAATCATTCTAAGCACAGTGGATGAAAAACGCTGAATGCAGATGAGGTTGGTCATTAAGCCATGGAATATGCAGAGGGTGTTCTAATGTATTTCTGCATTTGGGTTATGTCATCCATAAAGGATCATTTCTCAGTTATTTTCAAAAATGTTGACAACTTCACATTCTGTGAATGTATGCTATTTGGGGAATGTGCATATATGTTTACTTATAATGTAATAAATTTAAGATAATCCTATCAAATATGGACTCATATAATTATTAGCAATTCCAAACTGTTCAGTATTAGTCAGCCTAATTTTTCAAAATGAAGAGGTAATATTTTAAAGTATTACAATACAAACTCAAAAAAATATTTTTGTTTAAAACTGAGAACTGCTAAAGTATGTATAAACTGCTTTTTTTGAAATTTTAAATTTTTATCTGAAAGTCTATTGTTTATATTAATTTTTTTCTTCTTTAATGTGTCCAAATCTATATATAACCTATATATCTATATTGATATATATTTGTCTTTCCCTGTCTCACTCTATACACACACACATACACACAGAGAAAAAGAGAGAGATTATTAAGAGACCATTACTTTAGAATAAGGTACATTAATTTTATGGAAAGGATGCTTATTAAGAAAAATGAATGTTTTTGTTCTTTAAAATATTGCTAGAATAATACTTAGTGGTTATTAAACACTAACACCCCTAGTAGTCATGTGAACTTCTTATTTAATCATCATATAATCCCATGAGATAAGTGTTACACTAAGTGCAACATCATTACGTGTATATATTTATATATGTTTGGGGAGTGTGAAATTGTAAAACGTGCTTGCCTGAAGGAATAACAAGTATATTGCAAATCGGTTTTTTGAGCACAATATTAGATTATGTCTTCCCAGGTAAAAGAAATTCATGAATATTTTAGTCACGTGCTGAGAGGTTAGTTCCAACTTGTAGATTACAGAGATGGAGCTATGAGCTGTAAATTCAGTTATTGGTATTCAGTAAGAAAATCTTCTGTCTTTAAGACACAGCCAGAATGATCTATTTGAAAAGGGCTGATGAATCATAAAGAATATGATATTGACGTATCTTCTTATGCTTTCCAATGTTATTTATGCACAATTAGGCCAGATATCTCTACTGTTTTTAGTCACAAAATGAAATGCTTTGTATATTTGAAATATAAAACCTCTTTCTCAGTTCTCCCTTCCCTGTTGTATAGATAACTATATATTTCTTCCACAAAAAGAGCTGGTTAAGTGGATCATTATGATCATGTACCTGTGGACTAACTATACCTGGTTATCCTCACTGCAATTTAGAGTCAGAGTGACACTATGTGCTAATAAAAGTCAAGGCTAAGTTTTACTTATGCGGGAGCTGATTTTTAAATATACTACAAAAGACAAATTTTAGGCAATATATTTGAATTATGCAAAAAAATTCTACAAAGGCGTTAAAGCAATATTTAAAGCATTCATAGACTACAGTAACACAAAAGTGTAAATAAGAGGGAAACTTGCTGCGGTGAGGGCAAATGATGTAGCCTGTACGGGCGTCAGAATAAAAGCGCAGAAGAAAGCAGAGCCGCGCTACTGTGTCCAGAGCGGCTCA
Source organism: Ctenomys sociabilis (assembly GCA_004027165.1). NCBI lineage: Eukaryota > Metazoa > Chordata > Mammalia > Rodentia > Ctenomyidae > Ctenomys > Ctenomys sociabilis. Next base: position 49,737 of record PVKA01013765.1, on the reverse strand, counting down.
CTTGGGCTGCGACGCACTGCTTTACCACTTGTCCATAGCATCTGGCACAGAAAGTCACTCGTGAAGTACAAAATTTGCTTTTCTTGTGTGGTGCCTCAGTGTGTTTCTCTTTGTACTTCAGAAAGATTCTTTGCTCTAAATGTGTTAAAAATTACATTTTGCAATTAATAGTCATATGTTTGATTCAAGTAGAGAGGCCTACAATTTATTAGGAAAACTTGAAATGCAATACAAAAAGTTGCTCAGTGTTTAGTTGTCTTAATTTGACTATGATCCAAAAGGCAAACTATGACTACTATTTTTAAATATTACTGTATTTAAAAACCTCAGAACATAGTCTTGATAAACTATACGGCACTAGTTTTTAATTTTAATTGTTCATATGCCCAGTAGCTATAGCAGCTTTTAAAAGTAGATATGCATAGTATTGAGTTAGGCTTTGTGATAAATATTCATCATTACTCAAGGCTGTAAAATAACAAAATACAGTGGAATTAACACATCAGTAGTGTTCTTATATTTCACTGACCAGTTTACTTCATAATTTCTGAAATTACATTCTGTAGATGCTTCCCAAAACAAACAATAGTATTTCTAAACAATACTTTTAAAAATTAGCAGTAAAAACAAAATTTTAAGGAGAAAGAAGATAAAGAAAAAAATGGAGAATAAACACAGATGCTCATAAGGCAGATATTATTTTATCCCCATCCTATTACCAGTGAGCAACCAGCGCCAAGAGGTGATTTAACTCCATCAAAGTCACATAGGTAAAGGAATTGAGATTCGAACCCCCAGATCTGGCTCCAGGCTATAATCTCACCCACTATATTGAGTCATTACCTTTGTAAAACTGGAAAATTCACTTTCCTAACAATTTAACTTTGTAACTTTGTGAAATTTTTGGTACATCAAGATCCACGGGTCAAGAGGTACAGTCTTTGTTTTAGATTAGTATTTTTCCTTATGGTGGTGAGCTAGTCGAAGCGATCCTTTTGTACGTTTATGCTCATTTATGGTTCAAGCATGAACTAGCAAAACAATCTGGAAGATTTACACTACAATGTGTAAGATTGCTCACTTAAGTGTGCAATAAGTGAGCAATCTTACACATTGTAGTGTAAATCTTCCAATATATAAACTTCTTTTATATATTGTACTTGGCACAGGTAGAATAAACAATATTGGAAGCATTATGTTTTAATCATTCATTTAATTAGTTAAATAGTTAATTGATACAACATCTCGCTATGCAGCTTGGACTCATAGTGGTCCTCCTGTCTCAGCCTCCCCAGCATTGGAATTACAGGCATGTGCCACCATGCTGGATTTTGGTGGCCTGTATAGTGTGACAAGGCATGCTGTACTGGGAATTGAACTTGGGTCCTTGCATTTGCTAGGCAAGCGCTTATACTGCTGAGTAATCTTCCAAGCCAGTATTATGTTTTAGAATGAAGGAGCACCTCTTATATTCTGAGTGTAGATGATTTTCTGAAATTAGTATAGAAATGCAAGATCTTTAAAAGTTCTTTATATATGTCACTGACCTATGACAATGACTTCATAATATACACTATGTGTTGGAATAGATATAATAACTTCTTTTCATTCATGGACCATTTATTCACACCCACTGAAGCCAAAGGCTTGTTGTTCCATGAGCAATGAGCTCCCCACACTGCAGGCCTTTTCTTCATGATATTTAACATTTAATAGCGAAGCCAGGTATCTAACAGATCAATCTTAAATGTGCTATCTATTTCAAAGATAAAGTACAAAATGCAAGAGAATGGTATTCTGGGAGTCATGGGGCTTGGGACTTGAAGAACAGGTTGCAATTATTACTAAAAATAATCCAGAGAAGTTGGTCAGAATGGACTTAAAAGGAAGACTCATTCAAATGTGGCATAATGCTTTCCTGAATTGCAGGAGAGAGTGAAATTGAAAAGAAGTTCTTCAAAGCATTTAAGGTTTCTTGAAAAATAAGTCAAGACTAGATTGTTAAAGATTGAAAAGAATCTAGTAGCTTAGTCACAAAGCTTTGTGCTTTTTTTTTTTTTAACCTTCTACGATAGACAGGGAGGTTTCGGCAGCAGAAGACACAAATACTCTTGCTTGTTTCCTCTGCCTGGGTTCCTAATTCCCACAGGAATTTTGTGGTTCCTGTTCTTTGCATGCTAACAGCAGCAGAAGGCGTCTTGTTCTCCTTCACAGGTGAAGTGATTTGAGTCATGACTACTCTCCCTGCAGCAAAAGTGATCCAGCCATGGGCTACTTCATCCTGCTGTAGCGTTCTGCCGCCTCTAGGTCAGACAACCCTTTCCTGCCTCCTAGTCTTTGCTGGTTTTATACTGCAGAACTTGCTGTTCAAAAGGAAACCAGTACTGGTGGTCAGAAAAGTTTTAATTTTCTCGTTTTGCTTGTCCTCATAAGCAGTGAATAAGTCTCTTTACCCTCCTGTGTGTACATTTCTCCAAGAGTGATAGGGAATGAGGCAGAGAAAGACAGACAGACAAACAGACAGACAGACAGACAGACAGATGGACAGAGAGGAAGAGAAAGACAGAGAGTGAGAGAGACAGAAGGTGTGTACATATATTTGTACATGTGTGGAAGACAGCTAAAATACAGCTCTCTGCTTAAGCCATGCTGTACAGCTTTCTAAAAAGTATGAGCTGACCCTGTTAATGAGGAAGCTAAGTAGTGTCTGAAGATATTTAGGATCGTTTGATCTGAAGGAAGCAAATCTATATGTGAAACTTCTTAGTGTACTTTGGTAATATGGCAAAAGTTACCAGCTATCTGCAAAAACCTTGCCCAGTTTTTCAGCTAAATAGAAGGATCTCCCATCATCTCTAACTTTATTTACATCAGATGTGTTCATATAACTAAGTTGCAGTCAAAGTAATGTGAAGTTGAAGTAGCATGAAAAGGGCGATATGTATCATCTCCAGAACTGGCCTTTAACTGGTTGGTGTTGAGTCTGCTTTGCTTGTGACCTCCAACAGGATCTGTGTGACCTTGGAAGCCAAGTGCTGATGGTGTAAGAGTTACTATTAATATGGAGTTCTAAGTGACCATTTGGAGCTAGAGCCCTTTACCCTATCTTCTCTACACATGAACATGGCTTTTCTTACTGAACTGCAATACTTACCATGGACTATTAACTTTTAATATATGAACTTTTAAAAATTTATTAATACATATTTGTAGCAAATAATTATCACAGTCTATGTGGAGTGTTGGCACATGTACATAATATGTCCTAATTTTTTCTGATTTCCCTTCCTCTTCCCTTTCTCACCCTTCCCTCTGTCTCTTGGAGGCCATCCTATTTTCAACTATCTCCCTGTCTTCCTCTTATCTACTTTTTATTTTGCTCTTTATTTATATTTTCAGTTTTTATGCAATATTTAAGCTTGTGAGTCTGATATACTTCACCTAGTATTATCTTCTCAGAGCACACCCATTTTCCTACAAATGACTTAACTTTATCTTTCCTTATGGCAGAGCAGTGCTCCATTGTGAATAAAAACCAAATTTTCTTTATCCATTCAAGTGTTCATGGACACACAGGCTGTTCCCAAGATTTATCTACTATAATTGTGCTGGTGTGAACACAAGTAGGCAGGAATCACTGTGCATGGTGTCAGTACTCATTTATGAAGACACCTAGAAGTGGAATAGCTGGGTCAAATGAAATTTCTACTTTTAGGTTTTTGAAAAAATCTTTCTCCATACTGATTTCCATAGAGTTGTATTATTCTGCTAACAGTGTAGAAGGATTTCTTCTGCGCCATGGCCTCCATAGGGTTTGTTATTTGATTTCTTAATGACAGCCACTCTTGCAGGTACAATTGGAATCTCTTTGTGTAGTTTAATGTGCATTTCTCTTATGGACAGAGATGTTGAACCTTTTTTATATATTTATTGTCCATTTGTGCTTCTTCTGAGAAGTGCTTATTCATTTCAGTTGCCTATTTCTTTTTTATCCTTCCATTTTTATATAATAATTTTATTGAAAAACAAATAGTAATGAGACAGTTTCAAAACCGATTAGTAGAACTGGTTCAATAATAAATACACAATGCATATTGTTGTCTTAGTGCTTATTCATTGTATAAGATGCAGACATGATATCCTGTCCACAAACACTATTAGAACAAATCTTTTTATTCATTAAATTAAGAGAAGTTACCTGTATATCTATCCTACCTATTTTGAATATACAGATACAAAATGGTCATTCATTTATATCCCTTTTTTGTTTAGTTTTGTGAGAGAAGGGTATTCCATTGTCATTTAAATATTGTAGGTGTGTGAATTCAGCAAAATATTCCAGTATAGTCCAGTAGTCCATAATAGTAGTGGGTTATCCTTAGTACTGGCAACATCAGAAGTTGTTGACTTGAGCCTTTTAAAGCTCAGCATATTAATATGGCTTACTTTTTATACCTCATTTTTATACTTTTCTGCTGGATGGTTAAGATAAAGATAAAGCAAAAATGTAACTTTTGTATCTGATAAGGCCAGACAAGTCCCTCAGGACTCACCCTGAAACCCTGTACCACACTTTGTAGACCCTTTGTCAGTGTCAGCCATGTGGATGAGTCACGGCCATTGTTTAACCAATTTGTTGTCTGTGAGAGCTTGAGAAAAAGTTTTCTCTTCATTTGACTCTACTTAGGCACACTCTTCAGTTGCCTATTTCTTTATTGTTAGGGAGTTCTTAACATAATCTAGGTATGAGTTTTACATTGGAGGAATATCTGGGAAGCATTTTTCCCATTCTATAGAGGTTCTCTGTAGCACATAGTGAGAGCAGCAGGTCTAGAGGCTACCTTCAGCATGTGGATAGCTGGTTTTCCCAGCACCATTTGTTTAAGAGGTTATCTTTCTTCTAGCATTATGTGGTCGGCCTCTTTGCCAAAGATTGAACAGCTGAGTGTGCCTAGAGTTCTTTCTGCAGCCTCCATTCTGTTTCATTGATCCACAGATTTACTTTTTACTAATATCATGTTGTTTTAGAGAAATGTCTTGCTTGTGTTTTTAATGTGTTGTTATTGGTATATTTATATATTTGTTACTGTAATTTAGCTTACCCTCATACAGAACCTCAAAATACTGAAATGAATTACTACAGACAGGTGACCTTGTAGCAGGGCAATATACTTCTCCCTGTAATGATTGGATTAAAACATTGATTTTGATTTGTAGTTAATAATATTCTAAATGTCTATAAGTAAAACTTGTAAGTATTAGTGAGATCATGCTTAACCCAAGGGAAAAAAAATGTTTTCTTTTAAGGAGAGCTAAGTTAAAGTGCTCTTTTTTGGTTGAAATGCTCTACAACTCTTATCACATATTTTGAACATATAAAATCAGTTCTGAAAATACTTTGTTATAACCCTTAAAGATTCCTAGTGAAAAATTCTAATTTGGACTTGAAATTTTTTCTTTTACATTTTCCTACAGTTTTATAACTAGGCTGGACTTTAGTGCTTTCTTCTGAAGCCCAGTTATCAAAGTATTTCACATAAAATTTTGAACACTTTAAAAATGTAGAACCTATTAATAAGCCATAGTACTGAATATTATTAAAATATCTTTGCACCTAATTGAATAATTATTAATACTAGTCATGATTCTAAAGTCATAAAACTTTTTCAAGATGTTCAGTAGAAATCCTGATTATCAAGCTGTGTCTATTTGGCCAGGGACATTCAAAGCCAAGGTCCCAGGCAGCTTTCAGTCTCAGGCTCTACATAGAAAGGAAACATCATTTTTTTTCTTGTATAAACTGAAGCAGATTCTCTCTTTCTCTCTCCTTCCTTCCTTCTTTCCTTCCTTCTTTCCTTCCTTCCTTCCTTCCTTCCTTCCTTCCTTCCTTCCTTCCTTCCTTCCTTCCTTCCTTCTTCCTCTCTTTTCTTTGGCAGGGTCTCACTCTGTAGTGCAGCCTGCCCTTGAACTCCCTTATGCAGCTCAGGCTGGCCTCAAAGTCACGGCAAACTTCCTATTTCAGGCTTCTGAGTGCTGGGATTATAAGTGTGCACCACTACAACCGGTAAATTTGTGTTATATTTCTTTAACGCTTGTATAGAAAAGAAACAGGGACAAAATTAAAGAAAGTTCTCAGAAATTCTTACATGAGCTAGTGTGGTGGCACATGCTGTTGCTCCCAGCACCTTTAAGTTTCTAAAGCATGAGGATCACAAGTTAACAACCAGTCCGGGAAAGACCCTGTTTCAAAACAAAAATAAGAAATAGTCCTGGAGATGTAGCTCAGGAAAAAGGCCCTGTGTTTAATCCACAGAATTGAAAAAACATTTTGCTGAATTTGGTTACCACAGCCAAGACACTGAAGTATACACAGGGCCCTTAATTGAGGTTCATTTTCCTGCAAAGATTTTTCATCTAATTTACAACAAGAGAAAATTGTAAGAAAGGAAACAAGTCTTCATAAGAAGTAAATTACTTTTTATTTTTCTTTTTTGAGACAGCTTCTCACTAAGTAATTCAGGCTGGCATTGAACTTACTCTGCAGTCCAGACAGGACTGACCGCTGGCCATCTCTCCCCTTCAGCGTCCTGAGAGGTACAATTACAGGCAGCCACCACACCTGATGCCATTGTTTCAGTGGTTACTTGTTTGTTTTGTGTCATTTACAATTCATTTTAACTTAATTTAAAAGCATCCAAATAATTCAGAAAATTTTTTTATTTGGTTAAGATCAAATTTAATGAAAATTTCGTCATTGAGGTTAAGACCAAAATTGCCCTGATGCCTGCAGATATTGTTTAGAATGTGAAAGCTAATGTTTTTTTTGTTCAGAAATAACCACAGGATTCTGAAGATGGAAGAATCTAGAGGGGGTTCTCAGCCTGTTCAGGAACAAAATGTCCATGATCAACTCCAAATCAATAACTATGTGAAGTGTTATCTCCTTATGCTCCCTGAATTCCAACAAATACATGTTTACATGTAAATTCATGCATAGCCCACTTAAACAAACAACTAAATATTCTTTAAGTTCAAACTATTAGGAAATTGTTAAAGTCAAATGATGTTGAGAATTATTCTTTTAATATTTGTCTCCTTGTGTGCTAAACTAAAAAAAAATAATGAAAAACTTAGCTTCAGGAAGATGACAAAAATATGGGGAGTTATAACTCACTTGTTTGCCGCTGTCGCTGAAATTGCGAGTCATTTATATTAAAGCAGACCAGATTCTGCTTCTCAGTGGTACACTGGACATGTGCGTTTGCCTTTCTAGCATCTTTTTGATTCAAGCTCTTTGCATTACAGTAAAGAAATTTATTTAAATTTTGGAAAGTAATAACAAAAAAAGTAGAGGCAACACAATGAAAGAATGAAATCATATTTAGGAAAAAATGTAAAATAAACCATCAAAGCCTGAAAATGCAACTGTTGCATAGGCGAGGACAGGTTTTATAATAGAAGGAGTATACTTAGTTTAAATTTAGAATGAAGTAAGAATGAGCTATGGCCAGACCCTATGAGTTCTTAATTGAAGGACCCCTTCCAAAATAGATCAATTACTTATGGCTACAGGAGTAGCTACATCATTATGATTACTTCTAGGTAAATACTTCTACTCAAAGCAATTCTTCTTGTTTATCGGGGTCAGAGAGAGAAACAGAGAAGCAGAGCTTAAAATGAATCTGGACATCTATAATAAATACAGAAGGATAATGGGGGGCAAGAGGTCAATCCTCCTTAAGACTACAACTTACTACTGTTTTCATCCCCAAGCAAAGCTTTTCTTATTTTGGCCATTTTAAGGCTCCTTCTCTGGCTCTTTCTTCTCATAATATGAAAGGAAAGTGTTATATAATCCAAGCAATACCTTTTAATGTAATTTATTAGGATTATTACAACAGAATATATAGAAGCGCATTGTGAGAACATTTGTATTTCTGGGTGTTCATTCTGAAAAGGTACCAAAAGGTGTGCACAGTGATGTTTGCACATAAATATTGATTTTAACATTTTAATGAAGAAATGGGTACAGCACAAATGTTTATCAATAAGATGCAAATAAAGTATAATATATTCATGTCAACTGATACATTATCATCAAAAGTCATGCTGCATGGAGATAAAAATTAGAACAGGAAATAGTCTACATCTTGTTTGAATGGTTGGCTGCACAGGTGTTAATTTGCCAAATTGTGAGGTGTACCTTTTTCCTGTACATAATTTTAGCTCAATAAAGACAACATACAAGGAAACAATACTTATTTATATGGAAAGGTCTTTACCACTGTTAGAAAAAAGAAAGTTTCAGAACAATAATGCCCATAAAACAATCCAATTTTAAAAACAAACTACTATTTTGGGTTCTATATTTTGTCTGAATCCCCATTTTCTGGTGTATAGCTTCTGAATTCTGGGAAATCTCTGGAGTGACTGGGGCGTTTTTGTAAGCTAATGAGATGATTCTGACTGCTTGCAGTGACAACTCAAAGGTAGGACCTGGTCTCCAGAAAGACCAAGACAAGATTGGAGGTTTGGAGTCTTTCCTTTACAATCTATAGAAGGAGAAAAGGGCTAATTAACCCACTAGAGACCAATCATGTCATGAATCCTATTGACATAATGAAGCTCTATGTAAACCAGAAAGGACCATGGTGTAGGAGCTCTAGGTAGCTGAACATGTGTAGGCGGCCTGCCGCGGACATGGATGCCCAGTATCCCTTCACAAATACCTGGTCCTACACATTACTGCATCCTTCATAAGAGACTTTATAATAAACAGGCAGCAGTGATTCCCTGAGTTCTATGAGCTACTCTAGCAAATCAGCTGACCCAAAAGAGGAGCGCAAGAGAACTGAAGCACTCCTATGGCAACTGGTTAGAAAAACAGTGCTTGTGACTGGCATTTGCATACATGTGTGTGCCTGCATGTATGTGTACATGTGTGTGACTGACCCCTCAAAATGTAGGATCTGACCCTGTCTCCAAGTAGAGAGTGTCAAAGTTTACTTGAATGAGAGGCCTCCTAGCTAGCACCTGCTCCTGTATTGCTGCATGATTAACATGTAGAAAGCTTCCTGAAGCAGTATGTCTCTCCACGGCCTTCTATCCTGTATTGAGAAACTATGAACACAGAGAAAGGAAAAACATTTTTGTAAATATTGCTTTATACAAATGCATATAATGAGTTCTACACTCAAAAATTATGCAAATATATGCATGTATAGAGGAGTCGGTATTTATGACTTCAGCTTTATTTTCAATTCATTTTGAATTCGGATTGTTTGCAGAAGGTATATATTTCAGTAGGTGCTAAAACTTTGGAAGATGGAAAGAGGACTTTGCTGCATGAAAACTACATAGACCCTGTACATAGTGATTCTCCTGTTTTCAGCCTCCTAAGGTCTGGGATTGCCGGCCCACACCACCACCCCCAGTCTGACAATTTGAACTTATCACATGTTAATTTAGTAGGTATTTTTAAAATGAATAACAAAAATGACAATAATAAGAAAGAAAGAAAACTCCAACATGTTAACTAATACTAACTTCTCAAAGATGAGTATCTACAGTTAATCCTCTAAAATAAGATTTGCCTCTTTACAACATGAGTACATATTGCTGTTAATCTATAATTACTGCAGGAAAAGTACTTGAAATTGGTGTTGAGAAATAAACATAAGCCACAGCAAGAAGCAACATACACGAAGATGCTATAAAATCTGAGTATTGAGATGGAGGGCTGTTTAACAGATCACAGAAAATCTCCAGAGTTCTTTTCCTGATTTCATATTATTTAACATTTTACCAGCCTGATTGACACCAATTATAAGGCAGGTGCACATTTTCATTGTTGTAATTTGGATATCATTAGTAGGCATAGTAATTTCACTGGTCAAACAGAACAAAATGCCTCCAATATTTATAACTGACAGAGAATCCATCATGAGTTTGATGAGCAGTGGCAGGACAAAAATTAGATTTGAATAAAAATGTTCACTATGTAGTTAGACTTTAACAAGTATTTTGCATATCAATAAACACTAATAGAAAAGAAGCAAATTGTACTAAGAAACACACATATGTATACTTGTGTATGCACCTATACATATTTATGCATAAATGCTACATATATGCTTGTATTTGTATAAAAACAAATTAGAGATTTTGTCCATACCCTACACCAGAGGCAATACCTATTTTGATATGACAACACAAGTGCCTGGGTGATATTTTTGGTTCTCATACATAACTCCTCATTGGAACCACCATTCAGCTTCAAAAAGTATTCTAAATTCCCAGAGAAGTGGCCTAATTGCTGTTTGGTGTGACCTAGGCTGCAGGTGTGGGAAAGTCTCTTCATTGACACAGGTATGCTTTGCATTTGAGACAAAGCTAACAGAGAGAACAAATTCAGGGAAACTATGTATATCAATCAAGAAAAGCTTTAGAAGTATTTCACACATTCTAGATTACTGACCAGATGATTGTGACATAGGTAAATATTTTAATATATTAAATCTTTAAAAGGTAAATGTGGAAAACCTTATTATCCTACTTCAACAAATGACATGAGCTTTGCTGAAAATTCTGCAGTCCATTCTCAGTGGATGGATTTGCCTCTCATCCTACCTTAGTCCCTGTTGGATTACCAACTCTGGCACAAAGACTCCTAACAAGGACACAAACTGAAACCAAACTGGATTTTGTCTCTCTTTTAAGATAATCCAACCTGAACCCTATATCACGACTAAGTGATGCAAAACAGACGGAAATCTGCTGCACATCTGGGAGAGACTCCTGGTCACCCTTCTCTTACACTCAGGTTGTAAACCTGGAGCGCCTCTAGGCAGCTCTTTATAGAGTTTTGGCTCATGGTAAGGCCTTTTTCTTAACTGTGCTTTATGGAAATAGTTCATTCCTAGGAATCAATCAACAATGAGGGGCTATGCAGATGAGTGTGTATGATGACCAAGCTCCCTAAATATTTTCTACCAGGGAAGGGTCCCAATTTGCATTCCTGAGCCAAAATGAAGCCTGGTCTTGCCTGCTCTCTCGCCAGTATTGCTGTGTGCCCAATCATCAGGATTTATACCTGTGATGGAAAAACAAAATGCACGGGGGTAAAGATAATCTTATCGTGTCAAAGCCAAATGCAGATAAGCTGATTATCACAGAGGGCTTGAAGCAAAGGAAACTGGAAAACAGAAGACTACACATCTCTTATTATCAGCAAATGTGCATGGCAGCTGCTGGTAATCACCAATCACAACAAGCAGATAAACAGAAAAGGGAGAAACATTGTGGATGCACCCAAATTCTAAATCTTGGCATCTAACTGAATTTAGCACAGAGCATCAGAGTGAATTCAAATATGTGTGAATCACAGTAATCATGTGAAGTGCTAAATCACACATTTTATGATTTATCGAAGCTACCAAAAACACTGTATTCACTCAACTACAAGTTCTTTTAGGCTTTTTAGGGTCAAACTTCTAAAAAATCAGACTAAACACACACATACATGCAAACATGCACACACACACACGGTTATAGTCTTTCATAACAATTTACCGTGTGATAGCATCATGCATATTAAACAAATATCAAAGATTTGAGTGTATGAATCAAAGTTACAGATAGAACCTTTCATCAAAATCAATTTAAGTACCAATTTAAAAATTGCAAATGCCTGTGTGCATGCACTTACATATATATCTGATCAGAAAATTGAATTTTCCATAGTCATTAAATCTTTTAAAAACATCAGTCTGAATTTACTAAACTATTAGGACAGAAGGGATTAAGCCAAGCAGCCTATGATATGCAAAACTTGGGTGCTACAGGGTGTCATACAGGCAACATATTTGAATTGCAATGCTTCAGGAAAGGGCTCTCAGCTCACTGCATGACATGCACCATGAGGGATGACAGATTTGGGCAGATGGTGAAGAGATGGAAGTGGTTGAAATTTGCAATGGCCGGGGATAAGAAATCATATGGAAAGACATTGAGATGTGAATATGTTTGATATGTGGGGGTAAGAGAAGAGCAAGTCAAGGAAATTTATTACCTGACAATTTTTCTTTTACATTTGCTTACTTTTTTAAATTTTTAATTATTTTTTGTTTGTTTCGGGATCTCACTTCCTAGCTCAGACTCATAGTGATCCTCCTGTCTCAGCCTTCCAGCACTGGGATTATCATTGTGCATCACCATGCATGGTTTTGGTGTCGGGAAGGCAAAGCACGCAGTACAGAGATCTAACTCCAGTCCTTGTGCTTGCCAAGCAGTTGCTGAGACTGCTGAGCTATCTCCCCGGCCCTTACTTGACACCCAACGACAATGTGGCAAAGCTTTCAGCTAAAGGATATCTCATATAGGTGTGAAACTCATGTTGGGCAGTGACAGCTGAGCAGCAGGTGTCAGGGGAATCTACACACGGAGACTCCTAGAAGGAGTTAGTGTGGTCACTCTGCTTGTGAATGCGGTCCAAGCAGAAAGTGGAGTGAGGCCAGGGGCTGCGTCCTTCCAGAGAAGTGACCTCTGGATCCTTTTGGCCATCATTCTTTCCAGTTGGCTTGTGCCCCCTTCCTCTAACTGCAGGCTATATTAAAAGGCTATCAACAGGTAATTCTGACTTACCTACAGAAGACTGGGGCCCGTGTCAGCACCAACATCCATTTCTTTACAAGTTTACTGTTCAAAGTGAAACCTGAATTTTTAATTCAATAACATTTTGTTCCAAATGTTTTTTTTTTAATTTTGGAAGTCACTATAAATAATAACAATAATAATTGTAATAGTTATAATAACAAAACACTAAAAGCTGTCAAGAATGAAGATGTTGGTTACATTTGGAGACATGTCAGTCCAGAAATGTGGAGATGAACGAACACTACCACAGGCATCTATGATGCAAGGATGAATGGAAAATGTTGCTTACTATTATGTTTTAACATCAGTAACTCAAAATCCAGGGGGAAGATATTGAAAATTATTTAAAGACATTAGATGTAAATCCCAGAACTTTTCCTTCCCCTGTACTCCACTTTCCTATGCTGGAAAATGTATTATCTCTAAATATGTATAGTTTTAGGGTACATTGAAGTTCATATTCATTTTTACTTATATATGAAATTTAGCTTAGGAGATAAGTGATTTAGAGATATCTGCAGATGTCTTTTTAAATTGTTTACTGTGTCCCATTGGTCTATCTGTCTTTTCATTCACCAACATCACATTGTCATGGTTAATTTAAATACATAGTAAGCATTTACATCAGATAGTGACTTCGTGTTTTATCCATATGTTAAAAAAAAAAGATGTTGCTCTGGTAGGGACCATGGTTTTTAATAGAAATTTTAGAATGAATCCATCAATATCTATAAAGACCATAGAGGGGTATTGGTAGGAATTCTACTGTTATATCAATCTGGGGAGAATTTAAATGTTTTATACATCAAGTCTTCTAATGCAAATAGGATATATATCTACTCCTACTATATTTACTTACATATTGATGTCTTATCATTAAGTGAATAAATTGCATCTCAAAAAATATATACTTAATAATTTCATTGACAGAATATGGTTGAAATAAAAATCACGATCTGTATTTTTAAATGTTTTTTAAGTCTTTCATCTCTTTATTTTGTATAGTGTCTCACCACACAGCTCAGAATAGTAGTGATCCAGCTGTCTTAGCGTCCTTAGTGCTGGGATTTCAGGCATGCGCCACCATGCCTGGTTTTGGTGGCTGGCGCGGTGGGGGGCTAGGCTTGCAGTACTGAAGATCAAATCCAGGTCCTTGAGCTTGCCAGGCAGGCACTTGGACAGCTGAGCTATATCCTTAGCCCACTGCTCTGTATTTGAATTGCTGTGACAGGTATACAAACCCACCAAAAAAAATGCATTTGTTGAAATTCTATGGAAATGAATAAACATGCACAAAGAGAATAAGTAAATGTATGTACATGGGAAAAATTAGTGAACTATATCAATGGCGATATCATGATTTTAACACTGGGTTATAGTTTTGTAGGATGTGATAAGAACAATGGATAAAAGGTACACGGGTTCTATCTGTATCATTTCTCACCACTGTATATGGTTCTACAGTGATATGAAACTAAAAGGTTTGCTTAAAATAAAATTAAAATGAATTGTGATAAGTACAAGGTAAAAGTGAACACAAGTTGTTATAAAGGCATATAACTGACTGATAAGCCAAGCAGACTGGGCAAAAATTATCCCATTGTAAGAAATACAATCCTAAAGTGGACCACTTTCAGGGTAGTCTTTGACTCTGAGTGGAAAATTCCTAGGAGACAAAATTGCCCACCTGTTTGAAGAAAGGACTGAGGTCATATGTCTGAAAGAGTCTTTAGACAAAGGAGGAAGAGGCTTCCCTATGCTAACTCTGAAGTGAGGAAGTTACCCACCTGTAGCTTAAGCATTTCCCTTAAACCCACAAAACATTTTCAGTGGGAGCTGGCCCAGAGCATATGCTAATGAAATCTAAGTAGGAAGATTTGCCACTCCGTGCATGGTGATCTGGGTGTGGGGCTTGCACGTGAGGTGTTAGAAGCTTGCTGTGCTCTGCCTTGCTAGGTTTAGTGGCCTTTTAGGCTGGTGCCCACTCATGCAGAGTAAGAAAGGAAGTCGCTCCTGCACTATACTCCTGGTTCTCAGCCTGATCTGTCCATTGCATGCCCTCAAAGGCAGGGGTCAAGGGTTTGTCCCTAATACTGTACCACTTATCCAAAGACACAAAGGTCAATTTTGTTGTTGTGTTTTAAAACAGGGTCTCACTACGTAGTCCAGAGTGACTTTGAGCTCACTATGAAGCCCAGGCTGGCCTCAGACTTGCAGTGATCCTCCTGCCTCAACCTTGAAAGGTCAGTTTTTGCAGACAGTGTAGTTCTGAACATGGTATTTATGAGTATTTTTAGTAATTCATGGTATTATCCAGGCAAGAAAAAGGAGATTGTATCAGATAAAAAGCTGGTGTGAATTTCTGTGAAAACCAGGTGATGACTTGGTTTGTGGATCCAGTCCTAGAAGCAATCTGAAAGACTTCAAGCTCTGTAATTTGGACATTAAAATGGTGCAATGCCACTGTGGTGAATGCACTGGCAAGGTTAAGATTAGAAAAATGAGCACTATAATTATAGACATGCAAGTGAAATTCAAGACAGTGCCTTTCGTTAAGCACTAGTACTGGACAAACATGTGCAGAATGCGGAAGGCAGTGGTAGTGCAGGAGAGCCCCACCTCGTGAATGAGTTCTGTCCAGGAGGCTGTCGGTGAGTGGAAAGAATTCATTTGTAAGTCTGACAAAGTAAGTCTTATCCAGCTTTGACACAAATATACAATGCAGAGCACAAAAATCCAAATGCACACACAGAAATACTGTAAATTATGTTTCCAGATGCCCTGGCTCTACTGAACACGACCACACTGTGGGGGAAGCACACAGCAGCACGACTGTGGCAGTTTCGGCAGACGCCTGAGCTACTTCCACAATTTCTTCAAAGTTACAAATGTGTAATATGTGAGGAGGCCAGGCTCACATCTGTGGGACTCTGCAACTTGAACATTCCCAGGTCGGGAACTTACTGCATAACGGCAAGGAGGATGCATAGGCCTGGTTGTTCATTAGTTACAGATGGGGTAGTAAACAAAGTAATCAAAATAACTCAAAATAACAGCCAGAGAATTTTTAAGAAAATGGAATCCTCTTCTTTCAGGAAGAGGTGACTACAGGGTAACAGGTGTGGATCTTTAGTCACTGCTTAATGGTATCATTTATTTCCATGTACACATAGAAGTTACCATAAAACTGCTTTTTACTTTCTCAGTTCATTAATGAGATACAACAAGGCACTTCGTGCTGAAAAATTTGAGTGAGCAACAGAGATAAACAGGGACAAAAGAAACAATTCTAGTTCTTGTTTAAAATGTTTGAAACCATACTGCCCTTCAAAAAGTAAGATTTTATTATTTTGATTTCATTTTGGAGAGAAGTCTACACATATTTTTTGTTTCAGAGGTTCACATAATGTGTTTGTATTGGAAATCAAACGCGTGTGTTCACCTAAACTGGAGAGGCAGTGGCCCTCCGTGATGTGCCATGTCTTTGAAGTGTCAATAGGGGGCAAAAAAGCTAATTTTAACTTCGAAATAACAAATTGTATTTTTTTATGATACCCCTGCAGTGGTGAAAATGGAAATTATTGACTCTGGGAATCCAGCCTACTGAGCTGTTAATCACTGTATTGCTGTTAATTGATTTCTTTAGGTGCGAGCCAGGAGATTCTAGGACAGCACTTACTGTACCTCTGTCCTAGCTTTAAGCCATTCTGATTTTGAGACCTCTTAGGAGAGTTTTAGAGTGAAATGTATTTGGTTTTCCCAACAAAAATAAATTTGTGTGGAAGAAATAAGAACTGGTCAGTTTAAACTATTAAGTAGTAGGTATCCTTTTGGAATGAGAGAGAACTGAACTGTTTCTTCTGGTCCATATTATCATGGATAAATAATTTAATATTATGCATTCATGTATTTAGTTCTGTCACTTTGCACATGTGCACAGAAATTTTCATTCCATTTTTGTTCTATTAAAACAGTTTTGCTTAATATGTCTGGAAAAATTATTTTATTTTTCTGAAAAGAAAATAAGTAAATTGAATATAGGGCACCGAATGAGAAGCCACAAGTCACGATTCTCTCTCTCTCCCTCTCTCTCTCATTCTCTCTCTCTCTGGACATCTCTTTCTTTTCTCTCTTTCTTTTCCCTATCTTTCTTTCTTTCCCCTCTTTCTTTCTTTCTTTCTTTCTTTCTTTCTTTCTTTCTTTCTTTCTTTCTTTCTTTCTTTCTTTCTTTTCTCTTCTGTCTTTCTCTGTAATTTCCAATGAAACACAGAGATCACATATTCAATAAAAATATAATTAAGAAGAAAAAATGTATAATGACCTATTCCAAGTAATGAATGCCTATGCTGACATGAACACATTTATGGACTTTTAAATAGTGAATATATGCCTACTTTAGACAGAATTGAAGGAATATTATATAACCCATTAGAAAGTTTGATTGATTGATCATTTTGCCCTTTTCTTAATAGACTATTACATCAGTAGACAAAGAAAGAAATAAAGTACCCAGCTAATCAATCTGTATCATATTGCAAAGGTCAAAATAGAATTGTACATTACTACTGTCAGAAATATATAAAACATTAACATTCCTGCACCATATTCTCATCATAGAAATTGTAATAGGGCCTGAAAAAGACACAGTATTCATCCACTCGCATGACTAAAGCAGCAATTCATTTGGAAATAGAATAGTATAAATCTTATTGTGGAAGAGATGCTGACAAAATAATGCAACTTCACTCTTCTTTTATTAATTTTAAGTTCTCACTCAGTCTATCCTATGAGCAGTCAGGGATTTTTCTCACAAGAAAAGCTCAAATTGACATATGTGTATTTACAATGTAAGTTTTCTTTTTTTTTTTTTTTTTTTCTGCAGGCCTGGGGATCAAACACCCGACTCCTGTGCCTGCTTGCAGGTGCTTTAATCCACTGAGCTATTTGGCCAGCCCTTGTATTTACAACTTATAAAATAAAATATTTGTTAGAAGTAAGCCAAAGCATAAAGAAGAACTAATTCATAATATGTGCAATAAGAATATTATTGTAAATATGTACTTTAAAAATTATAAACAAAGGTAAAGAGCAACAACTACGAATTATATTTATATCTTATTAAATTAAGGCTGAACAAGAAACTGAAAATTATATATACATATCAGTATTCTATGAATGGCTTCACATTTAATAAATTAAAAGTCAAAAGGCTGGCCAGATAGCTCAGGGGACTAAAGTGCCTGTGTAGGCAGACGCAGGGATGGGGGTTGGGTACCCAGTGTGAAAACAGGAGGATCACTGTGAGTCTGGTCTACACAGTGAGACCCTATAGACTCTGCACTAAAAATATATTTAAAGAAAATTTAAAAAGGGTTAAACATACCTTCTGATCCTGTTATGTAGTTTTGTTACTCACAAAGGCTTGTAAAATATATAATGCTACTTTATAAGCTCTGTATTATTATAGCAAGCTTTATGTTTTACTATGTGGAATTTTAAAAAACATAGTGAGCACAAATTGTGCACATGTGCACACCCAACAAGCTGAATGGCATTAATTATTGAGTATGCTAGCAGGACAGAGCTAGTTGCTTAGCAGAGCATCTTAAAATGAAATATGAATTCTAAGGAGCACTGAACACTTGAAGTCTTTAGTTTTCAAAGACAACTTGCGTTCTTTGTTGGCTCTTGACAGCTCAGCTTAAGTTGAAATTTATGTGGCAAACCTTTTATTATTCTTACATCTGAAGAAACTCTAATGATACTTGCACTGGAGATTTCATTGTTATTTTAAAATGCCCTTACTTTGGGGAAAGAAAAGCCCCATTAAATATTCAACTCAGGATAATTGCTGAAGACACAATATTTATGAGAATGAAAACTTTTACTAAATTTTTATATCAGAAAAGATTATGTTGTAAATTTGATATTAAAAATCAAATGTAAATCAATAAACATTTAAATGCCTATTAAGTGCAGCATAATTTTTATGAAGTAGATAGATGGGTAATAAATAATAGAGAATGCTCTGAAGATATTATCAACCAGCATAGACATAATAAAATGTAGAATACCGTGAATATTACAAAAGACATTTTAAAATGAAGGCAAGAAGATTAGAGGAAAAGGGGATAATAGGAATAAAATTATGAGAAAAAGCCTCATGCAGGAAGTGATAGAGCTTAACAAGCAGCACTGTCAGAAGAGAAAACTTAGGCAGATACTTAACATGAAGAAATAAGGGAATAATGCAAAGAAATGGAGCCGTACATGTGTAAATTATGAGCAATTCAGGCTTACTAGAAAATAATTTAAATACAGGCAGTGGGATATGAAGTCTGAAAAATATGATGGTTAAATTTCACATAGCTTGGATGTCAAATTAAATATATTAGATATTACTTTATAGGAAATGGAAACTTTGAAATTTTTGATTAGATACATAAACAAGAAAAGTTTAATTTTATGTAATTCTGTTTTACAGATAAATGGAACCAATGGACTAGATTTAGATCAATCTGTCACTGGGCATCAGCCCTAAATATCCAAGCTTTATCTTCCCACTTATGTAGGCAATGAAATGAGAAAGCTGTGTTGGTGATGACATGGTAAGAGGGGCCATGAGTTTTGTTGGGAGGAGAGTAGCACTTTGTCTCTGAAGTCCCCCCACCCAAATCCTACTTTTAATCGAATCATGAAAAAGGTTCAGGTCAATTTCCCTTGTGAGGAAACTACTAAAGACTTGTAGGCAAGTGTCAAGGTTGTATGAAATAAGGGAAGACTTAAGAAGCAGGCAGAAACTAAAGGCGAATATGGGGACATGACCGCTAGTACCTGCCCTGCCAGTGGAACAAACAAGAATAACAGCAACATGAAGTCCACAGAGCAGGAAAAAAAAAAGGTGAGACAAAAGTTCTATATATGAAAAGAAAAATCAATTAAATAAAAAAGCTTTCCACTATAAATAAAATTCTAGAAAAAGATAGCTTCACTGAAGAAGTCTAATAAAGTTTAAGGAGGAAATGATACCTGTTTTGCACAATCCCTCCCAGAAAATTGGAGAAGAGAAAATCTAATTGCTATGTGGTACACACCTAGAAGCTGAGGTGGGAAGATTACAAATTTAAACTCATCCTTGGCAATTTAGGAATTTAAGGAAATCTTTTCTCAAAATGAAAAATCAAAAGCAGTCTAGGGTATCACTCTGTGCCAGGTCAGAGGTTCAATACACAGTACTGCCAAAAATTTAAAAAAAAATAGTATTATCTATTTTCATTGGGGTTCATATATCAAGTTTTCTATGACTTTCCCTGATTCGATAGAGATTTAATGTCTGCTATTACAGTGTTTTCAATGTAATTCTAATAGTGGCTTCATCAGTGCTTTCTCACTGTGTTTACATGTGTGTCTTCATCCATAATCCCTGGAACCTGCATCTCTTATTCTTTTTGGTAATATCAATGCCAAATATACTGCTGGCAATTTCATAAATGCCAAGTATCTAGATAATGGTTAAATAAAAAATACTAAAAAACTTATGGAGATATACACTTTGGTTATTTCTGCCTAATGTTAAAAGTGATTTGGCCTCATAAGAGCAAAAATGTATGTAAATGCTCTGCTGTGGGGAGTGAAATATTCTTAAATAAATGAGCTTCCAATTTCAACTCCTTGTCACTTATAGAGGCTCCAAGCTCTACAACAGGAAAGTTCCTGATAGCATGAGCCTGGAGTATATGCAAGGATCTGTGAAATATTAGTCCTGTGGTTTTCCTACCTGCAGTCAAACTGGTAGCCACTAATTCTAGGGTACAGTAAGACCTGCACATGGGAACAGTCAGCTATGAGGACCCAAAAGTGTACCTCACCCATCTACTCCCATCCAGAGTTACCATATCAGGTTTATTTTAAGATACAATCCAGATTCAGGAATATCAAATCAAATCATTAACACAGGAAACACTCAGAGCTAGGGATTGGATTTATAAGCCTGGATTTAGATACATGCAAATTAACACGGGAAAGCAGAATCAAGAGCAAGAAAACAGAATCATGAAATTGAGTCATATTTTCAAAGAAAGTAACCTGCTGCTTTCTCATTGTACTGCTTTATATTTCAGATTTTAGAATATCCCCACGAGGCATCTTAGTATTACTGAAATAGAGTGTAAAGAGAAATGTCATTTTGTGCTGGATTAATACTTTTGCTGGGATAGAGGCATGCCGAAAATTGAGTCTCAAGATAATAGGAGTTTCTGGGTTATAGCCAGTGGTGAAGAACGGATTGTAAATTGGGGGGATTTAGTTAATGACAGACAAACCACAAACTTTGTTTTATGTTTGTGTGTTTGGTTTTCTTTTGTATTTTAGTGAAGGGTCTACAGAGTGTTCAGGGTCTCACTACTAGATCGGACTCATTGTTATCTGCCTGTTTACAGCCTCCTAACACTTGGGATTACAGGCGTGGGCCACCATGCTCAGTCTCAATCACTGTCTCATTGCACTAAAGGGGCGGGCCCAGCACAGAAAGTCTGGTGATTGAACCCGCGTCCCCTGCACCTGCTTGCAGGTGCCTTAATCCATTGAGATATCTGACTGGCCAACATAAACATGAACTTTGGATTCACTGCCTGAAACAAGTGAGAACCAAGAGCTTTGACAAAATTCAACCAAAGAAATAAGCCCATGACAAAAAGCATGGTGTCTTTGGAAAAACAAAAAATATCTTATACCCACTTGCTTTGTTTTACACCCTCCTATCTTATTTGACTAAACCTAGACCTTTCAAATTTCTGAAAAGATTCAGTAAGAAACCACAATGTTATTTATTATGCTTCTTCATAGATTTGTATACAAAAGGATAGCATTGTCTTATGTAAAGTATTTACAATTTTAAGGTTCAAATATTGGGCTGGGGAGATAGCTCAGCAGCCTAAGTGCCTGCCTGGCAAGCACAAGGACCTAGGTTCAGTCCTCTGCAATGCATGCCATGCTAGCCCCAAAAACCCGGTGAACCAAACTGGCTGTGGAGACCAGGCATGGTGGTGTATGCTAATCCCAGCACCGGGGAGGCTGAGACAGGAGGATCACTATGAGTTTGAGCTGCTTAATGAGACCCTGTACCAAATAAATAAATACATGTTTAAAAAAGATTAAATATTATTTGGAGGTACCTTATCATTTGGGTTATATTATTTTCACATCAGAAGACCAGAACAAAAGTACAAAACTCAATGTGAGAAATTCTTTGCTGAAGTAAATGGTGCTTGAATGTCTTAATAGGAAGAATGAACAATGATTCTGGGTCAAATAAATTTAAGGAAATATATTAAGCTGTTTAAAGCTCAGCATTACTTGCAATATGTAGATAAGTCCTTTAAAAGCAGCAGTGGAATGGAACATCTGAAACACTAACCTCAGAAACTTTCTTTAATGTGTCCCCCACATTAACGTTTTACAGGATACACACTAGGAAGTAGTGGCATATTCAATATTTAACATTAAAGTGTAATATAAGTTCTTGAATAATATTTTTATAGTTGACACATAAGTTGTGAAAGAGATAAAGAGATCATTTCATCAGAATGCAGTAAAAGCTTTGACAAAGCCTGACTCCAACCTCCTCGTGCTACTCCACTATGTGGGTAGGATCTCATTCTGTCTATTGTCCTATCGGCTTTAAATTATGGACCCTGATAGTTACAAAAGGGAAAGGCTGGGGAGATGGCTCAGTGGAATTAGCGCTTCCCTGGCAAGTGCAAGGGCCTGCGTTCAATCCCGGGTACCGCCAAAAAAATAAATAAATAAAGACACTGGATTCAAATTTCACGTTGCTTTTCTGAAACACTAACGAACTTTTTGTGGTATATATTTAAAGTCTATTTTAAAATATAGTTTTGATTAAAGACATTCAGGTTCTTTATACAGAGTTAGCATCTACTAGTATACTGCATAGTCAAGATCTCTTCAATATCTTAGTGACTCCAATCCCTTACAAAGACATGAGATTTTTATAAATTCTTAGCCTTGGCTTTGAAAAAAATGCAGTAATTTTGTGTTACTCATGTCATATTTATCCTCAAAATCAGTTTGCAATAATTAAAAATAGGTTCTAAATACCTCATCAACTTTAACATTTCTAAAAATTAAAGTCATGTGCATTGATTTTTAACAACCCATCTGTATTCTAAAGTAATTTTTAGAGTCTCACCTTGTACTGAGGTGACAAGAAATAGTAGCAAGTGGGAAAGAGATGCTTCATGAAAAATTAAACTTCATAAAGAGTAACAAACTTCTGCGTGTCTAAAGTTTCTACTTTTGAAATGGTGGGAAGAGATATCAATTCCCATTTCTACAGTGAACAATAACTACCAAATTAAAAAGAATGTCAGGAAGTACAAGCCCCAACTGATCTTCAATGGATGTAGGCTGAATCTGCAAACCCGAGCTCCAGGTATGTGAATACTGAAGAAAGAAGAATAAATACAAACAACGTAGCAAAGCCAAGGAGGTCATCCGTAATGCATTCAAGTTGGAGTGAGTCTGAAGGGTGGAGGTAATGATAACCCAGGAGACCCCCAGGAAGAGCCTGCAATGACACTTTGGGTAGGGTGAGGATGTCCACAGTGGTACCCAAGAAAGAGGCTTAATAGAAAGCCAATTTAAAAAGAAAAATAGTCTATGTCAGACCCTGTTATTCTCCTCAGCATAGGTGCATGATAAAGAAGTGTGCTTTGTGTTTAGTGAACTTTAGTGCAGTGAATGTTAGGAGAGAGAAACTGTTCTGAGAACAAGGTACTCACTTCATGTTTGCCTTCCAGTAAAGATTACTTAGCACTTTTACTTGCACAGATTTAGAAGAAAATAGCCAGATTGATACCATCCAGGCAGGAACCAGACTGCTTTACACTAAATTCAATGCTTATAGAGTGTCCAATCAATTATTTAGTGGTTCATTTGTAAATATTAATGGGCTGCCAACATCTAAGAATGAGTGATGTAGACAATGCAAACAACTAGAAAGCAGAGGCCATAGGGCACACGGGCTTCAGAAGGGATTAAGGTAGCTTTTGTGGGATGTTTAGTTCTGAGAAGGTTGTTACAAAAGAGCAAATCATGGCTATTTTTTCTTTGCCTTCCTACTTTGCCATGTGACCCTCCTGTGCACATGTCCTAGCCCCTGAGTTCAATCTCCAACTTAAAGAAAAGGAAGGAGGGCAGAAATAAAAAAGGAAAAAGACAGGAAGGATTTTAAGTTGCAAATATATTTCTTCTTTGAGTTTTAAAAATACGTTGAATATTATTTGTTTCTATTGTGGCATTAAGAACCTTATATCAGCCGGGCGTGGTGGTGCATGCTTGTAATCCCAGCACTCGGGAGGCTGAGGCAGGAGGATTGTTGTGAGTTCGAGACCAGCCTGAGCTACAAAGTGAGCTTAAAGCCAGCCTGAACTGCATAGTGAGACCCTGTCTCAAAAAAAAAAAAAAAAAAAAAAAAAAAAGAACCTTATATCATTCTGGCCAACTTTTTTTTAAATTTCATTTTTTAAGTACTCCATAGTATTTTAATTGTTCCTTCTTTACCACTTTGGCATAAAGGATTTAGAGATGCTTGAATCACGACATCTGGTGCTGGATAGATGTGATCTACCTCATGTTGTTAGTCAAATATATTCACAGGCCAGACAAGGGGGATTTGCAGGCCACACACAGGATGCACTGGGTAACAGAGCAAATGGCCAGGAATTGGAGAAAGCAGGCCTTATCTCAGGTGCAGAGTAATAATGTCTACGGGGATTCTTATGGCTCAGCCACTGGAGATACGTCCAATTTTACTAGATCTCAAGTAACAGAATAATATAAAATTAAGGACTTGCACCTCATTTTGGAATTATGTTAGTCTGTTTTTCATTATAAAGAAAAAAAAGTGCACACAACTGATGGTCTGGACACTCAGCAGCCTGGAGCTGGCACCGACTCAGATCTAGTGAGGACCTCTTAGAGAGTGACTCCCAGTGGTGGGCGCCCATGCTGGTCATGTAGAGTGGCCTCCACCCTCCGATTCTTTATTCATTCAGACTACCCAATACATGCGAGTAGGCTAATTTTTAGGAGCTTAAGGTATAGCCGATTTGACCTCAAGCTTTTCCAGGAAGCCGTGTGAGAGTAATTTCTCGCAAAACAAGGTAATAAACCAAGACAGAAAATGAGCAGTGGTCCAGGGAAGAGGACACCCAACAGAGAAGAGAGATAAAGAAAATCCCAAGATCAGGGCAAAATGGAAGTAGCTGTATGGTAGCTGAATAACAACCCTAAAGTGCACAGAGATCCTGGGTCAGTGGAAGGTCGGATGTCTCCAGTTGACCTGTAAAGAGAAAAGTAAAATATGCTTGGAAATGAGATGAAAGCTTTGGATATATGGAAAAATTCTCTAGTTAAGCATTTATAGGGCTTCTTTAGCGTATATGGTGATGTATTTATAAGTGCGAGAAAACCAGATCAGAGTTGGTCAGACAGAAATTTTTAACCACAGTTTAAAAAAAGTTGTAGAGGAAGGAAATGTAATCAGAGTATATTTCTTAGCTCAGCAGTGAAGAATATTTGAAAAAAAATTATCATGGAACATTAAATGTTTTTAAGTAAAAGTTGAGACATAATTACAGTGGGAGGAAAAATAAAATGTGGAAGTTAGCCAAATAATAAAATCTTACAGTGAGAAATTGGTAGATGAGTTTAAAATTGTTTAAACAATATATAATAGCATTTTTATACTTTATGAAAATACTAGATGCATACAAATAAGAACAGAAAAAAATTATTGAGATTTCAATGTGTCTGCCTTCAGGCACAGGGCAGGTGACTGGGGAGGTGGCTCAGTAGCCTTGATTCCTGACACCTCCCTGCTCCAAAAAAAGAAACACTTTTGAAAAGAAAATAAGAGTTTCAGAAGCAACTGACTTTTAAGCTACTTTTGGCTTGTGTAATACATCCTTGTAAAAGTAAATAACAAAGTTTAAAAGTTATCTGGTTTATATTCCTATTAATCAAATACATGCTATAATGATGCTAACAAGTCATTTGGTGCTTTCCGTGATTTTTCTGGAAAGATTGATAAGTGTAATTGTTTTCACTTAGCAATTTAAGTTTGACAACTTTCTCAACATTAACTCTACACTTTTTCTTTCCTTTATTTTAGTGCTTCAATTTATTCTCTCCCAGCTCTCATGGTAAATTAATTGGAACCTTAAGAATCATTATGTTGCCTTCATTAAAATTACTCCTTTGAGATCAAATTATGTTGAAAATAAAATGATTCTTGTGTTCTAATTTTATCTTTAGTTTATGGCCATTGGGAACCTAATTCATCTAATGATGATCAGCATAAATCCCTAGGTCATGGCTGGTGCTGATGCCTAATCGTGTTTCAGAATATTGTATTTCTGAAGATACTAGTCATGGCTTGAGACATATAAACCAAGCTACTGATTCATTTAAAAACTATTACAAATTTAAGTTAAAAACCTAGTCTTGTAGGAAGCCTCTTAAATGCCTGACAATTCACTCTGAGTCTAAATGGAATGATATAATTAAAGGTCATTATTATACTTGAGTTTGTAATTTAGCATTTGGAAACTAAACATTATTCAGGTCGGACTCTGGAACCTGATTTACATATAATCTGATACTCAAATTATAACCCTTTTACTATTTAAACATAATGCTAGTATCAAATGTGATTTCACTTAGCATGAAGCCCCCAGTGTTATATTGTGCACTTATGCCTAGTTTTAAAGTTGTGGTCTCATGTCTCTGAGATTGCGGTTAAAGCAAATGCACCTGTGAAGATTGGCACTGAGGGTAAGGCACGAGGGCCCCATACTCATCAGACTGGAGACACGTGCGTGGGCAGGGACTGGAGACACGAGCATGGGTAGGGACAGAGCTCTCCGGAGAGTGGTGGCCACACAGGGGGATATTAGGCAGGTGAGCAGCTTGCTTGTTTTCTTTCTTTCTTTCTTTCTTTCTTTCTTTCTTTCTTTCTTTCTTTCTTTCTTTCTTTCTTTCTTTCTTTCTTTCTTTCTTTCTTTCTTTCTTTCTTTCTTTCTTCTTCTTCTTCTTCTTCTTCTTCTTCTTCTTCTTCTTCTTCTTCTTCTTCTTCTTCTTCTTCTTCTCCTCTTCCTCCTCCTCCTCCTCTTCCTCCTCCTCCTCCTCCTCTTCCTCCTCCTCCTACTCTTCCTTCTCCTCTTCCTCCCTCCCTCCCTCCCTCCCTCTGGTTATTTATGGTATTTGGCACACACTCTCACTTTGCAGCTCAGACCCATACTGATGCTCCTGTTTTCAACTTCCCCAGTGCTGAGATTACAGGTGTGCACCATCACATCCAGACTTTTTGGCCGGCTTAGTGTACCTGGGGGCAAGGCTGGCAGGGCATGTGGTGCCAGGATCAAATCCCAGTCCTTGCACTTGCCTAAGCAGACCCTTATTCCACTGAGCTATCTTGTCAGCCCTGTAAGTAGCTTTCTAAAGAATATAAAACAGAAGTCAAGGCAGGGCTTATATTTCCTATTAATATAGGCTCAGCGTACAAGTGCCTGCCTGGAAAGTGCAAGATCCTGAGTTTGATTCCAGTACAAAAACAAACATAAAGCCACATAATTAGGGCTTTCCTCAGATAAGGAACACATCAAAAATTAAGTTTTCAAATAACATGTCATTTTATGCAAAAATGTCTTCTGGTTGGTAATTCCTTTTTAATTTTAAATAAATCTAAGATATTTTAGAACCTATAAAATAATTTAAATACTTAAATTGAAACTATATAAAAATTATTGTTGTTGGGCTGGGGAGGTAGGTTGGAGGTCTAAATGCCTGTCCGGCAAGCACGAAGCCCTGAGTTCAGTCTCCAGTACTGCACACTGTGTGCGTGGAGCATGCCCTGGGCAGGCCTCAATTCCCAGCACTGGGGAGGTGAGATGGAAGAATCACTATGAGTCTGAACTGCATAGCAAGACCCTGGATCAATAATAATAAAAATTAAGTGGTGTCAATATTTGCTAAACTAAATAGATATAGTATCTCCTCAGTATGAATAGAATTGATTATGGACAAAAAAATTTAGATCCAGAAACCCCAGTCAAATGATTACACAAAGCACATGAATGCTTTATTCAAATTAA
Organism: Ctenomys sociabilis; assembly: GCA_004027165.1. NCBI lineage: Eukaryota > Metazoa > Chordata > Mammalia > Rodentia > Ctenomyidae > Ctenomys > Ctenomys sociabilis. The sequence continues at coordinate 21,907 of PVKA01013765.1, read as the reverse complement.
GATATGTTGTCCATGCTCATATTACCTTCAAATATTGAGTGTTTAAAAAGCAACTATAGGGCCGGGGAGATGGATCAGTAGAATAAGCACTTGCCTGGCAAGCGCAAGGGCCTGAGTTCAATCCCCAGTTCTGCAAATAAATAAATAAATAAAAATAAAAAACAATTATAAATAGAATAACACTTTCAAACTAAGATAAATTACAGAGTAATTTAAAAAAGGCCACATAGACACACAACATGTGGAATAAAATATGAATGTATATGAAGTAGTATTTTGGTCACATATTATTATTATTATTATTATTATTAATTTTTTGGAACTGGAGATTGATCTCAGGTCCTGCATTTGCCAGGGAAGTGCTTATCCCACTGCATCTCCCTGGCCCCTTGGTTACATATTATAAGAGCGATGTTATCACACATATTAAGCACCAATGAAATTTAAATGCAGATGAGACAATTCCAAACAAACACTTAAAAACAAATGCAGTGAGTTGTAAGGGTAGCCAGCAAGCACTGGCATGCATTTTATAGCTATTTTATATTATTATAAGATCCTAATAGAACCTAATAAACCTAATAGAACCTAATCAACTAATTTCAGTGGATTCTACTATAATATGTGTGACAATGTTATGATCTAAATAAGATATTAAGTATATATTTGGCTTATGTACTTTTATTAAAAGTACTTTGTGGGCCAGCAGATTAAAACACCTGCTTAGACAGGCACAGGGACCAGGGACAATCCTCAGTGTGCTGTGCTGGCCCCTCCCCCAGGGCACTCGGAGACAGCGAAAGAGAGTGGGCATGGGGGCGTGGGCCTGTAATTCCAGCGATGGGGAGGCTGAAAACAGTAAGATCCCTGAGTCCTATCTGTGAAGCAAGACCCTGTATATCCTGCACTAAATACATTTAAAAAAATAAAAAATAATAGGTCTTTATGTACTTTTATTAGAAATTAGAAGTAGTATGAATCCTAACTGGATTTGTCTTTGTTTAGTTGCACATGAACATAAGGTTATAAATATCTAAAAAGCTGTAGTCTAAGATAATTGATTTCCACCTGTCACAGGTGGAAATAATGCACACAGGGACGTGTACTCAGTAATGTGAAATTGACAGCAGAAATCTGAGGGCAACAGAAGAATCGTGTTCTACCTAGCAAAGCTACGCCAGGGAAATGGCAGAAGTCATAGTCACTTTACAATACTGCATGTAGATATTGCAGTTCTGAGAAGTACAGTTTAATAGAGATTTATCATAGCTTTATCAGAGGACAAGAATATACCATGTCCAAGGATAATGAAGGTAGAAAATCTTCTTGACTAAAACAAACAAGTAAATCATCTCTTAAAAAAAAGAAAAAAAAGCACAAAGCTTTATATTTGACTATAAAAGAGAAGGGGAAGAATTGACATCATCCCTCGGACAGGTTGATGTTGGTAGGTTCTACTCCTTATGGTTGGAAATTGATTAACCACAGCAACACACAAGGAGAACACCTAACTGCTTATATTGGCCCTCTGCTTTTTTATTTGGGACACAGTCAGGTTCTAGAATGCAAATTTTGATCTGTATGTGTATATTTCTTTGAACACTAGATAATTTATTCTTAGGGGGAAAAAACCTGGGTTTGCTCCTTGCTCCTAAAGGCATGTAACTAAACCTCAGACAGGACTCAGGCCCACCGTGGCCAGCTCTCACTAGGGAGAGGCCAGAAGAGCTGCTTGAGAGATGAACACAGTGCTTGGCTTGTCCTTTGGAAACAGTAGTGACTCTCACTCAAAGAACAAGGTGCGTGAAAATGATAAAAAAACAAAACAAAACACTGCAATAGCAACTGACACACACTGGCATCTGTGACCCATACTCTGTCTCACACCAAACATTTTTCTATGAACTTAAATTATTAATTTTCTGCAGGTAGGAACTGTCTGTAAAACAGAATACCTTAAATTATCTTTCCAAGAATAGCTATGAAGTTTATTCATAGTTTCAATTGCTATACTCTGTAGAATTTCTGCCAACTGAATAAAAAGGGAATGATTGGTAAGGAAGGAGGCATCCGATCACATTATCTTCACAGAGTTAGTGTATTTACTTAAGATGAAGAGTTTGCCGAGGTGGATCTGTGCCAGAGATGGCCAGGTCCTGAGGGAAAGTTGGAGTCTCCCTGGACAGGCCAGACTTTGGGTCCAGTGTCGGCCTTGCGTTGAGGAGCTTAACTTGTTTCATAATCTGCTGTTGCCAAGCAAACTTTAACTGCATGCAGAGAAGGGCGTTGTGGAGATGCTGAAAGGAAGAGGAGAGGAAACCTCTGTGCCATTAATTAATACAGGCAGGAGAAAATAAAAGCATCCTAATTCTAACATGTGCCCTCAAGGAAATCTTTTCAGAACTATGTTCTCTCAATGTGTGTAGACAGTTACTTAAAGTGAATATAGTGGCGTGCCCCTGAAGGCCCAGAAATCTGGGAGGCTCAAGTAGGAAGAAGATAAATTTGTGCCCAGTCTGGGCAACTGTGACTTAAAGAGATCCTATCTCCAAATAAAAAAATAATAAAAGGCTGGGTAGGTAGCCCAGTACAAAAAACATTGGATTCAATTCTCAGTACTGCAAAAAAGCAAAATGATCTCATATTCTTTAACAGTAAAGATTTCATTGTATTGCATATACCACTAAAATGTGCAAGAAGAAGAGCCATTTTCTAACGTGTGTTGGTACTTTGGTGAGCATCTAAGGAGTAATTTTACTACACTGAACAAGTATGGTGAAAGACCTATTCTATCCTTTTTCCTAGTGATTCATGGGGTTACTTTTTTTAAGGAGGACTAAACCCGGAAGATTTATATCATTACTCCCAGATGTGTAAGCTTTCACACTCCAATTGAAATATAATTTTTGATTTCTCAAATGAGGTAAGGCCAATGCAATGTTCAATGTCACATGAAACATTACGGCAATCCTTCTTAATTAACTAAGACCACAACCCATCCTATTTTATTGAGTGCATTTCAGTCCTGTGTGAAGCTAGTTCTGTATTTAATATTATGTCAACCTAGTAATATTAAGGAAGGGTGTTGTGTGATATAGAAGAAAACCCATATTTAATTTTACATAAGTACAGAATGGTAGGTACACTTTAAATTTTTCCAAAGCACAGAAAAAATCAGTTCTTTATCAGATATGATACTCCTATACTCATCCTAGGATCTTGCTTACAATAAAATTTGGGTGAAGAAGATAAAAGGGCCACCATTTCAAACAGTACAGGAGGGGACTGTGGTGATAAATAGCTTTTCAAAGATATGATGACAGATGTATTAAAAGGCACAAGCTGTTAAATACAGAGTCTCATATGTGCTTTGTTCTTGATTTCTAAATTTATCCCAGGTTGTTTTCAGAACTTAAAACACAGCCATGCTAGGCTGGTGATTAGAGGAACTATTTGAAGTTCACAATCAGAACAGCTGGTTCTGAGATGACAGGAGATGATGCTGAGTTTTATGAAGCAAATGTAAAATCATGATTAGGGGATGTTTTGGCAGGTAGTAAGAGGAAGTGCCAGGGATTTATTGCAGGTATCAAGCAGCTTGTAGATTATATATGTATTTGAGAGCCAAAGTTGTCAATTTTTTTTTTTTTTTGCTTCTGAAGAAAAAAGTATATGATCATTTGAGAAATGTGAAAAAGAAAATGATTTTGGATAGGAATATAAGTATACAACCAATATTGGAGTAATTATTGAAAGGACATCACAGATTCTAAGGACATCAAATCATGACTATCATGCTTTACCTTACCTAAATTATCATAATTCTCCACTACCTGACAACATTTTGCCATGCTTAGATAATGGATGACCCTTGCACTGCACCAAGATGTCAACTGTTACTTGAAAAACTTTGCATTTGTTGTTTTCTTCCTGTTGTGGTCTTTATTCAGACATTTGTATGTATTTTCTGTTAAATCTCAATCTTACTCAAGAATATGTTAAAATGTTACCTTATTTTTACAGTTCTTTTTTCTTTATTAGTACAGTTTTGTAGCACATAATTGTAGTGACATGAACCAGAAGCCAAGAAAAAAAAGAACAGAGCCTAAGGAAAGGTTTTGCCTCATGTAATTACCCTAATTGCTGCAAGTTGGGATACAGGGAACCACAAATTCCCGGAGGCACCCTGTCTACTTTTTGTTCCTTTACCTGGGACTTTACCAACTAGTGCTGTGTAAATTTAGAGTTTGGTGAATGCAGAAGGGATGTAAATAGCAGTTTGTTTACACCAAATTAGTTATGCATAGTCCTTAGCCTGTGTCTAGCCCTCAATAAATGTGAGAAGTTTTCATGGCTTGAGGTGCACTCAGAGTGAACTAAACTGCTGAGTTGTTCTGGCTATATTAATCCAGTGTTCTCCTGGTGTCTTACAGCTCTGACTGATAACACAAACACGTAAGTTTTAAGTTCCTTGTAGGGAAATGGAATAGGTACATGAAACATCTTTTATAAATCCCCCTCCTTCCCCTTTCCATGATCCCCTTCTTTCTGGGTTTTTGTTTTTGGTACATATTTGCAATATATAAAGTTTACTCAGATGTCCCATTATACTCAGTCTCTCTCCTTATGCTACTCTGTTTTCCTTCATTATGGCTTTATCACTTATACGTCTGCTTCATTTACTTATTATGTTACTTTGTCCTTGAAAGTAAAGTGCATAATCTCAGAATGTCTGTCTCATTCACTTTTTATCCTGTATGCCTACCATTAAATAAATATCCCATGAGATAATATTGAATAAATGTATCTTTAGACTCTTGGCATTTTATTTCAGGTTAATTAAAGTAGGTAGAATATTCACAGCTCAGCTTACCTGAACATGCTGGATCCTGCAAGGTGGGAATTATGTATTTTCCATAGTGTCATGGCAGAATATACATAAGGCTTAGGTTTTAGTCTTGAATTCAATGTATCTGTGATCTACTACTATTAGTGTCTTTTCTAGTATCTTCTCTTGGCTGGGGAGATGGCTCAGTAGAATAATCCCCAGTTCCTCCAAAATGAAACAAAGCAAAGAACAAGTGTCTTCTCTTGTACTAGTGCTCGGCTACTTTAAATTACATCAATTTCCCACTACTCATTTTGGAAAGTGTTATGTCAAATTGGGATTCAAATATTATTCTTAAAGCAATATACACATCTCAGAATAATTTCGATGAAATTTCCAACATTTTTCTAAAACAATCCACATTAGCCCTGTCATCATATAAATGAACTCCTCACCTTTATCCAGTAGAATTAAACAATTCTCAACTTGTTTACAGTTCTCATTAAATCTAGAAACAGAACTTGCTTCTTACTGGTTTATGTCCTTTTGTAATGTGCTCCAAGCAGCAGAAGATTTCATTGCTCTTAGCATAATGCTTTCATTTATTCAATTAAATTTCTTTGTAACCCCTAAAATGAATTTTTACATAGCTAGCTCTAATCAGCTGTGCATTCTAAGAAAATTCACCTTCAAGTCTAAATTGATGAAATCCACATGATGCTTCCTGCTCTAACCCGTCTGATTAATATAGTGGTTCCCAGTGTTTCAGCAAAGGAAGTTGTATTAATCCACTTTCTGTAGTTGGATCAAAATATCTAACCTGAAATTAAAAGGTGAAATTTGTTTTGGCTCATAGCACTAGTGTTCAGTCCATAGTTACAGCTACAAGGTGAAAGGACTTAGCAGAGATAAGCCAATGAACTCAGGGTAGCATGGGCCATAGACAATCCCCAGAGTCAAGGGCTAGTCCCATCCAAAGCAGAAGTGTACTTTATTATCCACAACAGCAGTTAACCTGAGGCATGTCAAATACGCAACTGCCTCTTCCTGGGCATGGGTGTTGTGAGATCTTGGTTAATGGTCATATTTTTATTTTCATATTGTGTTTCTGCAAGGCTTCCTTTGTTGGGTTAAAAGAAAGGCATTGTTTAATCTCCTGACTCAGCTGTGAATGGATGGTAGATCTTTGGAATGGCCTGCAGGGGGGCTGAGTACAGTGACAGAGCTTGAAGTGTAGTTTCTTGTTTCGAATCACTGATATATTCAATAGCCTCTTTTCTTGTTGACACACTTTTTTATGCTATCTCAGATATGAAAAGTGGATAGGTAATTTGGACAGCCTCAAGGCTTATCATTGATGTCAAATACTGTTTCCAGTTCTCTATCTCTACGAGGTATCTGGAGTAGGTGTTTTGTGCTTGCCTATCCAGATCCGCTCGCCTTTCTTCACCTAATTTCTGGACTAGGAGGTGGACTTCTGGGGATTTCACCAGTTTAACATATTCCTGTTGCAGTTGGAATGTTACAGTAATGTGCACTGGAAGAAAGAGCCAAAGGAGCAGGAAATACGGTGGGTGCTGGTCTGTACTTTGGAGTCTTTTTCTGCTTGGCCATATTCCATGACAACTCTTTCTTCCTAGATTTTCCTCAAATGGTTACCACTTCAACCACTGTGCACCGCTGGAGGCTGCAGCTGCGGGGAGGACCCTGCTTCTCTCCTGTCCCTTCCTTATTCTGTTTGCTTCACTCACAGCTGTGAAATATGTATTTATCACCTCTGCTTCAATTACTCAGTTTGAGAGTCATGTTGGAAATCTGACTGAAACATTGTGCGAAGTTAGAACACAGGGAGGAGTAAAAAAGCTCTCTACCGCCTGTAGCTTAGGATTTATAGAATACCATTTCATAAACTAGGTACCAGGACAAAGTAGCTTAAGCAGCATAATTATTAGTCAACTTTTAATATTCTATTACTCTACTAGTTCTAATAAACTTAGGGAAGTGACTCTAAAAATAGTAACCTTAAGGTATTTTCATTGTTCTTTCGGACACTGAATTTAAGATAACTGTTATGTGAGCTTTCAGAACACACAGAAATGTGTGTGTGTGTGTAAATTGTGATGTTTGTTTTTTTTTAAATTAGTCACATTCACTGAATCAAATTTGTTCTATGACAGAAACAACTTTATACCTTTTGTTACTAGAAACAATTTTTGTGTTAATTTTTTTTTAAGTTTACTCTGATAAGTTTTAGCTTTTGGATTTATTCCTAATTTATGTCTATATTTATTACATTTTAGTTGGAGATTATAAATTATTGATTGTTAAATTTAGGAAATTCAACCAGGTTATATTTGCTAATTAAAAGAGGATCTATTTTGGCTTATTTTCTATGGAGACAGAACCGGGGTGTTTATGTGCCATGAAAATATAAACTATTTGATGAGGTCTTACTAATTAGCCTCTCTCTTCCTGCTGGATATTAAATCTAACTGAAAACTGAGATAAAACAGTCAATGGACAGAGAAAATAGTGCTTACTTTATTAATAATAGAAGCTACATTGGAGGACGTAAGTTGCTATAAAACTGAAAATTTACTTTCTTTAGATAGTAGAATAACAAAATAGGGTATTAGTTTGAACTACCAAAGCAGTATACTTACTCACAGACCTAAATAAAGGCTGAAGTCATTTAAATTCACATTGAAAGAAAAGGAAAACAGCGTGTATTGTTTAGCTTCTCAAAAATAACATTTTGAAGTTAGTAAATAATCTCTTTTTCCTGTTGCATATCTGTTAGCTATCATTGGCTGGCTCCTTATAATCATTTTTAAAGTTGTACAAGAAATCAAAATAAGAACAGAACCTAAATTTTGGATTTCCAGGCAGTAACTCCTACAGCAACTCGAAAGGAAATTTTAAGCCCCGTTTATTGAGCTGGGACCGTTATGGATCGTGCAGAGTGGTAAAGGGTTGGCCTTGCTTGGGGTAATATGAAGCAGTGGGGATGCCAGTGAGAGAGCAAGAATGTCTGAACATGTTACTACGGGAACGGACCTTGTGACCGCTCAGTGGGCAGCTGTGTCCTGTCTTACTCCTTGTCCCCAGGCTCAGGCCGGAGCCCACAGTGCACAGGAATAGATTCCGATTGTTCTCAGAGCTCTGGAATTCAGGCAGCTGGAATAAATGGGGTCAGATTTATCAGCTAAAATCCAACAATATTAATATTTCATATGTCAAATACATAAGTTCATTTTTCTCTTCTAAAAGGTTAACTGTTGAAAGCTCTAGGCTTGTGTATATTCATGCCTAAGCATGTAGCCATGTCGATGTATTGTATGTCCACATTCACATACATATAAAAAGTATGCAGTTTTGCTTTGGTTTTGCCTCATGTAAATTGGGTTAGGTGTATATGCTGCTTTGCCACTTGTTTTCTAAGCTCAACATTTAATTGGAGAGACAAAACCCAAATTTGTGATATTTTCCCACAATACTTTTCATTGGAGAAGAAATCAAATCTTTGGCTCGCTGTCTGGGAGAGGTTTCACTCCATGCTGGTAGGCGACGGGCTCCCAGGCAGGCGGTGCAGCTGTCATGGTGGAGGAGAAGTCCGTGAGGGAAGCAGAGCACAGTCCTGAGACGATGAGGAGGACACACGCTTCTGGGCCTAGGGCTGCTCCCGCACCAGGCTTCGCGCGCAGGCGCTGGCCTGAGATGAAGGCCAGGCCTTCGGGTCCGTTCTCTGCCCGAAAGCCCCTCTGTGAGCACAGGAGGGTTAGCGGGGAGAGCTACATACAAACAATATCACAAGACTGATCACATCTGCATTTTCCTGTTTAGTGCTCTCATAACATTTTAAATATAAACAAGTTCACAACATAAGTGTGCATTTATGCACACGCATCTTTTATCCATGTTTTTGTATATGTGGAATCAGTACATTCAATTACAAATAAATCTACAAATTACTTTTTACATACTTTTTCTTATAACTTTTTACCTTCACACAGACCTAGTTCATCCCTACCAATTGGCAAGTAACGTCTAATGTGGTATGTCTGGAAAATACAGTGAATATTCAAATTAAAAATGTCTTGAAAAATGTATAGCACCTTGTATTGCACTTTACAGCTACTCTCCCTCAAAATCCTTCCCCTCCCTTCTTATGCAATTTTCTTATCTTTTTTTTGCTCCTTTCAAAAGCAGTCCTGGAAGCCCTGTTTTCTGAGTACCATTGGTCGCCGGGTCCTTGCTGCCTTGCTGCCTTGCTCTCCTGAAGGGATCGGGAAGGAGCCGAGCGTCACATGATGCCAGATCCAGCGAATGCGATGGCTGAGGACACACGGTGATGCTCTGTGAGCCTGGCTGCCTCGTGGATGCACTGCACAGCATTTCTGATCGCAGTCTATAAAGACAAAATATACAGATCACACACAGTTCCTCCAGAACTGCTTCTGAAAATGGCAAGAACAGAATAGGTGTGTCAGAAGCAAGAGGGAATATTTTGAGAGATCACTGGGGTTTGAATTCAGGCCCTTGCACTTGCCAGAGAAGCGCTTATTCCACTGAGTGATCTCCGCGGCCCCATGTTACATATTTTTAAAACGTAAACATTCACCATATATAGATCATACCTTGTATGACATAAGGTTATCATATTAAATACTTCCATTGATATAAAGTTGTTTCCATTTTTTGATCTTAATAATGCAAAACTAGATATTTGTACATACATATAGCCTCTTAAATGTTTATGTCAGTATAAACTTTAGCTGATTTAGTAGTAACTCATTTTTATAAGAACTTCTACATATGAAATGTTTCTATTTTTTTTTTTTTTTCTGTCTTTTTGAGACAGGGTCTCACTATGCAGTTCAGACTGGCCTTAAGCTCACTTTCTAGCTCAAGCTGGTCTCGAACTCACAACAATCCTCCTGCCTCAGCCTCTCAAGTGCTGGGATTACAGGCCTGCGCCAATGTTTCTAATTATTTTAAGCAAATCTAGTATTTCTTATCTTTCTATGTTTTCTTAGAAGCTATTAAAGAGAAGCTTTCAACTCCTCATAAAATATACTTCTCTTAGTGGACATCACTAATTTATCATATTGAAATAAGAGAAAACTGGATGTGTTGGTGAGTACCTGTAATCTCAGTGCTTAGGAGGCTGAAACAGGAGGATCATTAAGTCTGATCTGTGTAGTGAGACCCTGTAGACCCTGTACTAAATACATAAAAAAAAAAGAGAAGATGACAAGATCTTAAATAGCAGTGTCATATCTGTATTATGGAAGGGTTTTTTTTTTTTTTTTTGCTGTAATAGTTCATTACAAGAGTTCATAATGACATGCATCACTTATGAAATTATTCTTTTCTGACAGTTAATTTCCAGATTTCAATGTTAAGTGTTATTATATAAGGCACTGGGTAATATATTTTTAGAACCAAATTTTTTGTAGTTTTAGGTGATTGTCATTCAAATTCCCCTGATTTATTCCAAAATTTGCTGAATTTCAAATTAAAGAAGGCTTTTCAATTGCAGCTCTTCTTACCAGACCCTGTGGTACGCGAGGGTCCCCTGGGTGTGGGTCTTCCTTCCTCTCCTGGCCCCTTGCTCTTTGATCTTCCATCCATGGAGGTGCAATTTTCTGTTTCAGATTTAGATTCTGCTCCTGACCTCAACCTGCTTCTGTTGCATGTACTCTTTCTTCCCTGAAAAGACCACATTTTTGGTGATACTAATATTTGTACAATTTTTAGACTGTGGAATTTTATATTGGATGAGGGTCTTTGTACTTAGCAGTGACCTGTTTCAAGTATTAGGATGATTAATTTCTATGCCTAATTTATATGGGACTGTTTAAAGGCTAGGTAAGCTAATAAAAATAGAGCTGTTACAAAATATGTTAAACTCCTAAGTTATCTTTGTTTGCCAATTGAATTTATTAAAAGCAAAGATGAACTTCATAATCTTTGGGATGAGGTAGCTTTATAACTGAGCAAGTTACCTACAGAAGCGAGACTCCCACCTCAGTGGGACATGGGGCGCTGGACCATTTGAACCTACATGATTGAAGAGACGTATCCTAGGTCCTTGAGCAAGACATTTCTGGGTCATAGGACCAGCAAGAAGCTTTTTAAAAGATTTACATCTCAAAGGGGCACAGAAAGAATTTGTACTATCACGTTTTTCAGAGTAAATGCTCTTAAGTAAGGGAGGTCATGGGCTTGGAGTTAGGAAAGAGACTGTCTCCAGTTTCTCCAATCTGACAGATAAATTTAAGGTCACCAAGATCAATTCAAAAAGAAAACCCTCAGAGTAAAAGTAGGTTTCCAAAAGATTGTTTCCTGTAATCTATTCATAAGACTCAATCCCTTGTGAGGGTTGTTTAAGTGTTAGCTACTCTCAGAAACAGAAAACGTATATTGAATTTAAGTAATTGGAAAAGTATGGATTTTTTTAAGAGTGTTGTGTATATTTGGTACAGTTAATATTTCACAGCATTGGAAGCAGGAAAAAAAACCTGATAATTTATCCTACATGAAGGATCTTGACTTTTTAAAGCTGCAAGCTTTGTAATTTGTACTTAGAAAAGCTACATAGGCCTGACTCGGTGGTGCATGCCTGTGGCCCGGCATTCTGGAGGCTGAGACAGGAGGGTGGGGGAGAGCTCAAGGCTGGCCTGGACTACATAGTTAAGACCCTGTCTAAAAAAAATAAATAAATAAAAAAGCGATGGGGCTGTAAGAACTGTATTTTTTAGAATTTAAGTCCTCATATCTTTCATTTCTTTATTTAAATCACTTTTCTATCTAGTAAAACTCCGTTCAGCCTTTATTTTATTTATTTATTTATTTTTTGCCAAACATGTGTTGAAATAATAATTTTTTCACTGATTATGGATGATATAACAACACATACATGCTTAATAGCATATTTGACATTCACTGGCAAATGTCTAATAGATGTCATATCGAAAATAATGTTTTAGGGCCGGGGAGATGGCTCAGTGGAATAAGCACTTTCCTGACAAGTGCAAGGGCCTGAGTTCAATCCCCAGTTCTGCCAAATAATAATAATAATAATAATAATAATAATAATAATAATGTTTTACAAATGATAGTTCTCTAAGGTATTATTTGAAAATATACTGAAAATTTCATAGTATTCTTGCAGCAATCACCTTAATGATTTTGTCTTTACATGAGTGTTTACCTGTAAATCTGTGGGCAATTAGCTTTAATAATTCCAGTATATTTTTATCTACTACACACCTCCATGCTTTTCCTAAACTATTGCAAAGTTCAAGTGCTTTGCACTGAAAATAAATTGCACATTAGAAAGAAGAATAAATGGATACAGTCATATCCTGTAATACCAAAGAGACTGAAATAGTAAAAAGGGTGAAGGCTATTATTTTGATTTCATTTAATGTTTATTGCAATATACTTTAATCTCTTGACATTGTGTTATATCAATAAGAAATTTCATTGGGAGGTGCTCCAAATATTAACTGTAGACAGCAAACATAATTATGAGTTTAGTGTACTGAAATGTCACTGTGCAGTATTCTCAGCTTGAGAATATTTTCCAAAATATCAGTCCTTAGATAGCAGAAGTGTTATGTGTAGCAAGGAGTTTTGACTTAAAACCTACATGAGTTAGTGAAATGCCAGTGAGTTAGTTGAAAGAACTGTTAAAAAGAAGATTTTGTTGTGAACATGAGTTGAAACCACAACCAGATCTCTGTTTGGGTTGACGTCTAATGAAGTGACTCAACAAAAGAGATTTTGCCAATTCAAAATTGAGATCAAATAAGTTAATAAGTTAGATGTATATAAACATTAAGAAAACAGTATATACAAAGCAAAATAAAATATATACAAAATAAAAGTGAGCTATTGCTTCTATATTTCATTGAGGAACTTGTTCTTCATTTTTAAAAAATTATTTTCTAGGTAATGCTCAGATTCATCTTTTATCCTCTATTAAGAGCATATCTATCTATATCTATGTCTATATCTGTTGGTGTGCTTTGTTTTGTTTTTTCAGTATCAGGAATTGAACTCAGGGTTTTGCATTTGGCAGGCAGGTGTTTATGCCACTGAGCTATCTCCCCACTCCCTTCTAAAATATATTAATAATATACTTCATCTGAGAAGGGAGAATGACATAGGTGTGCAGTATTCTGTACATAGTTACAAAGCAGGCAATGAAACAAATATCCTACTCTTCCTAATGCAACATTCTGTAAGGTGAACTGAAATTTTATAGGTTCAAAAAGAGAATTAAGATGACTGAGGAAAAAGTTCCCAAAAAATTAACAGTGGCACCTGCTCTGAGAGATGCAGTTGGTATGTGAGTAAAAGGGAACATAAGGCATGATTAAATTTTATGTTCACATCCATTGCTTAAGTTATATTTGAGCAGTTTTGAAAAGTCTACTTAAGTTTTATTGCTTTTTCATGATTGATTTCAGATACCTAATTCAAAGATGTGTGTAGTCCTCTAATTAACAGTGTGTTGTAAAGATATGAAACTTTACCCCATTTTTTCCATTAACAAAAAAGGTCCAAAATATAAAATGGCATCTGATCAGTGGTTGCTGATGTAGTTTTGCACATCTACATAAGTTAATATATTAAATGTAAAAAAGGATGAAAATTTAAAATGCTATCAAAAAGTGAAGATTTATGGTAAACCAACTATCAAATTTCAGAAGAATTTCTGAGAGATATGAGTTTGATGAACAGAAGTTTTGTAATCCAGAATTGTCCATTACAAGAACAATGGAGACTACACAAATCAGTGGAGAAGAACACAAAATGCAGCTTAGCAAAACATTGAATTTCCTTGCACCTTAAAAGGGTGAATTTAAAAGATGAATTCCCATTAGTCGCATTCTTCAGGCTATCTGGCTACTGTCACCATGGGGAGTTGGCTGCTGGAAAATTCTGCAGAAATAGATTGACACAAGAAGTACCATATGTGTATGGTTTTTAATCTATCTGTCTGTCTGTCTGTCTATCTATCTATCTATCTATCTATCTATCTATCTATCTATCTATATTAGTTATTCATCTTGACTCATGTGTTAGGCATATTTTCCTGTTGTTCTATGATTTGATTTTCTATTCATTTATCATAGCATTTAGATTGCTTTCAGTTGTCACCTGTTGAGAATTAAATGATCATGAGAGACAGATGCAAGGTGGCAGACTCCCTTTTCTCATGTGCCAGGTGGTGGAGAGAATAGTTTGGTCAGCAGCTGCAGTACTTGTCCCACACACTTTCATTTCCCCTCCCTGTAGAGACACTTCCTGGTGCTCATCTCAGTCCAAGAAACCAATATTTGTTTAGATTTATTTATTTATTTTTTCTTTGTTTTTTTGGAGGAACCAGGGATTGAACTCAGGCCCTTGTGCTTGCCAGGGAAGCACCTATCCTACTGAGCTATCTCCCCGGCCGAAACCAATATTTGTAATCCCAAAGTTACGTTGTTGGAATCCTGTCAAGTTGATTCCAATCTACCACTTTCCATGCAACCCACGGCGAAAATGAGGACACTAAATTGTATTTTTAATCACTGGGGAGTCAAGGGGCTCTAAGTCCTGCCATGACATGGCTTTCCGGAACCAAAAGAGCGACCCAGGGACTCACTCGGTTTTTATTCAGTGGGGGAGTGGCTTGAGGAGGATTGACTGAGAATTGTGGGAAGTAGGTGACTACTGTGAGCTGAGCTAGGTGGGTGGCCTACATTTACCTTTGCCATATGCAGAGAGGATATGCAGAGAGAGTAATCTGCATTATATAGTATTTAATGTTTTGGGAAGTCTAGGGCTTCAGCTTTGATGTAGTCTTTTAAGCCCCAGGAAGTCATAGCCTCTATCTGAGGCTTGATCCCAGCTGGCAGCACAGAGCATTAGCTCTACCATCCTGTCTCCACCCAGCTCACATTAAGAAGCAGCAGGCTTACCAGAGAAACACGCATGCCACCTTCAAAGACTATCCCCAGCACCTCAGCTAGACCAATCCACATTGCTTAAGGCCAACTGAAGGATAAACAGAAGTCCTAGCCAGCTCTATGCATAACAATATGAGGAAATAGGATCAGACTCAGTCAAAATGGAGACAGTTGCTCTTCTTTCAAGGAGAGCTGCTCAGGTGGTCACCCACATCTCCCCAGCAATGCAGCAGGACAATTTGCCCCAAAGTTCTTCCAGTACTATAGCGGTGGCTTTTTTTGGTCAATGGGCTGTTCTGACAAGAGGTGAAGTTTGTGTATGAACTGTGGTTTCCCTCTCTAAAATCCCCCAATCCAGATGGTAAAGCTGGGGTAGGAGGTGCACCACACTGATGCAGATCAACACGCTCAGATGGCACTTAAGATTGGGCGTGGTGGTGCACGCTTGTAATCCCAGCTCTTGGAAGGCTGTAAACAGGTAGACCACTATGAGTCCAGTCTAGTAGTAAGACCCTGGACACCTTGTAGACCCTTCCCTAAAATATAGAAAGAGGCACCTCATAGTGGTAGAGCTCAGTAAATCAACAATGTCACCTATTGGCATCCAGCAGTAACTGGTTTTAATCAGTCGTAGTAGGGTTGCTACAGAATCATACTTTTCTGGTTCATGATATTTATCTCAATTGATTGGCAACATATTGCAACCCAGATGGGATATGGGATGTCTCTTTTTGGGGGATCCTCAGGAATAGGACAGACAATGGTTAATATAGACATCCCTCATAGATGACAAATGACCCCATGAAAATTAGTTTCAGTGTTAGCACTGTGGTAAGGCAGCCCTGGTCCTCTCCAGCTAGGCTGCCCCACCCACCCACACAACTTCTCTCTCTCTCTCTCTCTCTCTCTCTCTCTCTCTCCCCCAAGACATCATGGCATCATTCTTTTTCTGTTTCCTGGATAAGGACTCCTTGTGTTTTTAAAAAGTTATTTTTGGTGCACAGCTGAGATCAATTGCAGCATAATCATTATTATTATTTTTAAATTTAGTACAGGGTCTACAGAGGCTCACTACACAGATCTGACTCTTAGTGATCCTACTGTTTTCAGCCTCCCAAGAGCTGGGATGACATGTGCATACCACCACACCTAGTTTTAGTCAAAGTCTCAGCACACCTCAGGAGCGGGGCCAGCACAGCATGATTGCAGCATAATTATGCAATCTAAATTATTAGCATACAGTTGCAGCTTCTGGGGGTATCAACCTATGCTTCATATAGGGAAATCTCTAAAATTTATTGTTGTTTCTTTTCAAAATAATATGGCTTTTGTTTGCAAACTAGACACCTATAGAAGGATGGATTGAGGCTACCAGTTCTGTTCACTTGCCAGAATATCCACTGGGCAGGCAGAGTGAGACCCTGCAAAGTGTTTTGTCTTCATAGATAGACATCGGGGGTGGGGGTGTGCACGATAAGTTGGGCCACAGAGGGCCTGGCTTGATCACTGAGAATTAACAGAGTGCTGCATAGGTTGTATCTGTGTAGTCATTGAGGCAGTAGCTCTATGGCTTAGATTGACACATGTGCTCCAGGATACTGGGCTTAATTGGTTTATTTCTTTTTCTTTTTCTTTTGTATTTTAGGGAAGGGTCTACAGGGTATTCAGGGTCTCACTACTAGACCAGACTGGTAGTAATCCACCTGTTTACAGCCTTCCAAGAGCTGGGATTACAGGCACATGCTACAATGCCCAGTCTCAGTTGCCTTCTCAGTGTGCCCTAGGAGTGGGGCTGCCATGGCAAGCCCAGAGATTGAAGCCCCGGCCCCTGAGCCCGATTGCAGGTGCTTTAATCTGATAAGCTATTTGGCCAGCCATGGTTTGCTTCTTTAGGTTAGTGTTTGTTCCTTACTTGTTGGACATGTATTTTTTGGAGAGGAAGGCTGAGTTCCTCAGATATCCATGCTCCTAACTTGTGCTACTATATGCTTTTTATTGATAGAGTTTATGCAGAGGTGATTTGTGGTTATTAATCTAGATCCCATGTTAATATTGTCCAAATATTGGTCCTTAGATTTACTTGGTCTGCTATTATAGTGTAATTTGTGTTTGTATTACTGGAGATTCTCTCTTGTACTGTTATTTTCCTTAGAAGAATTGAAACTGTGTTGTATGAAGATTTTGCTTTTGATATTTGGTTGTTATATTTCTATGGTCCTGGGTAATGGCCAAAAAGTAAATATGGTAAGCATCCTATGTATCAGTCAGGGTTGTGCTGGAGAAACATAGAACACAAGACACACAGATGTATAAGAAATCACGAGATTGGCTTACAAGGGTCAGCCATGGTCAGTTGAGGAAGTGTGCAGAGGGAGCCTACACTCTGGGCACTGAAGGATTGGGTCCAAGGTCTGGAGCTCACTGCAGCATTCATGCAAGCCTGTGTCAGGAGGCTGATGGGTCTGCAGTGAAAGGCCGATGAGTCTACAGCAGAAGGCTGAAAGGTCGAAGCCAGAGGCTGAGGACTCTGCACTAGAAGCCAGGAGATGATGTCCAAGCTGAAGACAAACACTGGAGCTCCTCCAAAGAATGGAACCCCCATCCTTCCTCATGCCCCTTTTATATCTTCTAAGTGATGAGCCACCATAGGGTGGGTTCTCTACACCTCAAGGTGTACAATTGCTGAGCCAATTTAGTAAGTTTCTAAGCTTCTCAAGTTGACACAATTAATCAACCACTACATCATATGACTGCTCTTTCTAACCCCTAAGACTCACTCAGAACTCAACACAGACAAACCCCTGCTCTAACCAGCACCTCTTGAGCAGCTTTGATCCCATCTCCACCCTCTGAATGGCACCTACATTGCCTGACATAGGTCATCCTGTCTGTCTTCTGAGCCCCTTCGTAGTTCCTTTTCCCCTACTATGATCTCTTCTTCATCCAAGGCAGAAGGGTTTTTGCCTCTTCCTCACCACTACCTATGCCACCAGTCAATCAGGAATGAGATCAAGAAACAAATTAGCACTGCACTTCATGGGAAGGATCAGGTGGGCTGAAGGAGTTACAAGAGTACGTGTTACTGCTTAGTGATAGACACGGCTCAGGGAAAGGAAAGGTTTGGTAGCTTTTCTGAGAATTCTGACACATGTGGTGATGAACTTATTAAGCTGAGCACAATATTTGTTCTGACATAGGCGATGTGATTGGGGCGTTAACTCATGGTTGAACTTCTGACAAGAAAGAATATATTATTTAAAAAGCTGCTAGAGCAGCAGACGGCTTGGCAGCTAACACTCCCGATCACAGTGTACAGAGGTCTGGTGAGTACGCAGTTTCCCACACAGAGCAGGGAAAGAACCTTTACATTTCTATCCATAAGAAGAAAATGGGGGCATTTTGTAACTTACATTTCAAAACAAATGGAAAGATGTCTGGTTCAGTTTTTCAATTATGACAAGGTCAAAGAGATACATGGGAAAGGAAAGACAATCTCCCATTTTTTAAACTCCCTCTTCAAAGGATTTCCAAAAGTACACTAACACTGGTCCAAGGTCAGCAGAAGGGAGAGCCTTGATGGTTTTGCTTTTGATAATGAAATCTGCCTACAATGTTAGGAGGAATTTAGAAAGTCTGAAGCAAGAACCAAAGCCTCACCCTCAGCCCCAAGGAAAGGGGAGATCTTCAAAGTTTATAATACAGGGGACCGGACAAGAGGCACAAAAGAACATGGAGTTAAAAAAAAAAAAACAAAAAACACTTACTTCAACTGTTGCATCAGAGTATCTTGCGTGGTACTCAAACGTTACTCAGTAAGCGCTAAAACAGGTGTGCATGCTGCCAAAAGAGATGCACTGGAAGCAGAAATGTCAAAACTGACCGACAAGGGGCCAGCTTGCCAAGAAGCTACTTGAAGTCCACAATCAGACATTGTCTCCCAAAAAGGAGGGCTCACATCTGAGCTGAGAAAGTGTGAGAGTCTTCTATGAGCACTTTAATAAGGGTACATCGTATCACATCACCCTGGAAGAGGCTCAGGTAGCCCTTGGTTTGGCAGTTCAAGAAAAATACAAGACACTGGGAGATTTATTATAAAAACCCTGTCTCAGAAAGTTTTCTGTGTTTAGCTTGTGTCACACTTTATGTCCAATTTTTGTGCTCCTTGGTTCTAGCTAGAAAATGCAATCCCTTTCTTTGTGTTCTAACTTGTGTGTACAGTATAAGAACCATCTCCAAGAAGAATGGCAGATAGGGCTGGCAAGATAGCTCAGCGGTCTAAAGCGCCTGCTTAGGCAAGCTCTCAGGGACCACGGTTCGATCCCCAGCACCACATGCCGTGCCAGCCCCTCCCCCAAGGCGGGCTGAGCTGACCCCCCCTGCCAAAAAAAAAAAAAAGAGTCAGTGATGTGTAACGAGACACTATAATAAATAAATAAATTTAAAAAAAAGAAGAATGGCAGATATATTTCATTTAGATCCCTCAAAATCTAGACTACAGATATCTCTTGGTATTTATTGGCACTTTTTGGGTAGGTGAAGCCTTTTCAATTGATACAAAGTGAGTGACTGAGTTCAAGTGATTATTTTAATTGTTTGTAACACCCTATACATGGGATTATGTACAATCACCAAATTACCCTGCACATTTCTTTTCTTCCATGCCATCCTTTACTCTTGGCATTGACTACTACATGTTTTTTGAGTGAGGTAATAAAGAAAAGTAATCGGTTGACACAAGGGTCAACACGAGTGGGTGACACTGCCACTTATCGTCCGCAGGCTCAGTGTTTCATAATTTATTGGCACAACTCTAAGACAGCATTTCTACACTGGTAAAATGTTCCATATCCCACCCAAATGTGGGGTCATAGGGAAAACCATCAGACTTCTCCTGGGTCCTCGAGCCCAGTATTGTTGCATGCAGCTGCCAAATCTCCTTCGCTGGAAGATGCTGGGAGTGGTTTATTTGGTTTTTACCCTATGAAAGGAGAAAAATTTACTAGACCGTGTCCAGACAAGAAGGTGATGGCGGCAGAGATGTGAGATCTAGTTAGCCACTTTTAAAAGAAAGAACAATGAAAATTAAAGTTATTACCTCTGAGTATCTCCAGAGATCAGCAGCTGTAAAGATCAGCGGCAGCGAGCGGTGTGGACCGACACCAACACTCCGTCTGGAGACAGTGAGCAGAAGCTGGCACTGAATGCCAGCAGCGGGGAGGAGCTGGGGCTGGCAGCCTGCGGCATGACCATCGACGGTCGGCACCTGGCACTACTGCTGGCAAGCTGCGGTACCAGGGTGCTGGAGGAGCTGTACTCTGCTCATTCATGGTGCTTATCTGAACTGAGCAAAAGAACCCTCATTTGCTTGGCAGGATATGAATTCGTGTTCATGTTTTTCAGTGATCTTGCTTTTAGTGTTTTGAATAAACACATAGACTTCAAATCATTGTTCCATTTAATAAGACCATGTTTCAATTCATTTAAAGATTCATGAATTATTTTTTGAAGTCCGTAGACAATTGTATATTTTTAGCATTTTCTTTTGGGGGGTAGGTCACCCCAGGAATCAAACTTAGGACCTTATGCTTGTAAGGCAGGCACTGTATTGCTAAGCTGTATCTCCAGCCCCTCAATGTACATTTTTAAAGATATTAAATGATTTCATTTGTTTTATATACCTGCAGTCCTTTGTTAGCCAGGCTAATGAATTTAAAGTAGTATTCACTGTGTTGGTTTTTTTTTTTTTTTCATTGTGTTTTCATGTATGTTAGTTTAGTGATTGTTTAGGGTTAGTGTCTTCTCATATATTTACAGAATATTTGTACGCCTTCTGTGCAGGTAACTTCTTCCAATGGTTTCCTATTAATCATGCTTTATCAGTACATAGTATTAGTCTATAAGGTTTACACTCATTTTAGGGAGTAGACACATGCATTTAACAGATGTTGATTCTTTTTATTCTCTTTCTTCTCCCCTTGCTGTCCCCTCCTACCTCTGTCTCTAGATTTTTTTCTCATTTTCAAGGCATCTATCTCCCTGTTTCCTACGGTCTATCTTTTATTTCTTTCTACAAATAATTTAGGGCCAGCCAAATAGCTCAGTGGATTAAAGCACCTGTAAGCAGTCATGGGGAGTGTGTGTGAGCGGTTGGATCCCTGGGCCTGCCATGCTGGCCCTGCCCCTGTGACGCACTGAGACAGCAATTGAGATTGGGCATGGTGGCCCACACCTGTAATCCCAGCTCTTGGGAGAAGAGTCTGATCTAGTAGTGAGACCCTGAACACCCTGTAGACCTTTCCCTAAAATATGAAACAAACAAACAAACAAACAAAAAAACTGTGTTCCTCATAGAAGAAAAATTATGTTTGAGCCTTTATGTCTGTATTATTTCACTTAATGTGGTCTTAAGCATAGCTATTTTGCTACAAATAGCTCTGAGTTTTTTTCTTTATTGCAGAGTGTGTATAAAGACCACATTTTATATACATTCCACTCCCAGATTTAACCACAGACATTTTTCACTTAACAGCCAAGTTCTGTTTCCATGACTGGGTCATTAATGAGCTGGTCACTAAATGAGGAATTGTATATTATATGCGCACTGCAATCTTAGAATAGAAAAATGGTCAAAAGAAACTGCAACTTGATGGCTTTGGCTTTATTTGAATAACTCTTACATGCAGTATTGTAATGTAAAACAGCATACAACTACAGTATTCTGTTACATAGTATAATCAGCAAAAATTACAATGCTGTGTAAACAAGTTATACTGTACAAAAAAAAAAAAAAAAAAAAAAAAAGAGTAAAAGAAAACACTAAGGCTCTACGAACAAGATGTTTGGAATTGTACCAAAAAAGAGCAGGTTGTAAATTTGAGAAGCAGGTCGTAATCTGTCCGGCGCAGAAAGGAAAATTCAGACACACCTTGCCTTCTTTGTAGAAGGGGAGATCTCACTTTATTGCGGAAGCACAGCAGCTTATATAGTATAGCTAAGCCAATCATCAACAGTCACATATTAGCATACAGCCAATCCCGCTCTGTTGCCAGGCAGCCATTTTATTCTGTCCAAACGGACAGGTAGGGCCACACTCTACTTCCTGTTATTCCAAACA